>JAMKCH010001126.1:0-54313 GCA_023653785.1 Ophioderma brevispina | reverse complement strand
TAGGTGCTAGAATATAATACCATCTTTTAACATTTCTTCTTATTCCATCAAAGCTGGCGCTTAACCCTTTTATTAAGTGATGCCGCATCAATTACCTCCTGATATAATTTCATAATCACGTTCATGATCAAGAGAAGTATCACACCTAAAGTTATCAATCAAGTCAGCAATGTAACATCTGGATGAGGAAGATTACGATTCATGATAGTTGACAATTTCCCACCAATCTTTTGCTGCATAGAGGGTTATCAGTAATGACCTGCTCTTGTCGCAGAGTGACAAGTAAATTTCCCAAATGCTTTAGAATCACTCGGCTCGGCATTCTCTAACACATACAAAATTTCTCCCTAAATTGGACTTTTTTTGGCAATAAGGACTACTTGTTTGTTTCTTCTCATTGAGTTGAATTGATGAACTACATTTAAATTACTTGGATTTTTTTTAATACAAGAGGCAATATACCTAAGTTTTACTACATTTGTTTTACAATCTGCACATACCATTTTTTGTTTTTCCCTTAATTTTAGATGGCTTTTTCTAACAGGTTGGCTTTTTTTACATGCAATTTCATGAAAAATATCATAAAATTTAGATACCAAAGAATCTGTATCACCAGCATCTTTACTAATAAAACGCATTAAAGAGAAACTTGTATATCCGGATGATTCAATGCTCGCTCCAAAAATATGCATTAGAATTCCAAACATACCTGTCAGGAAGATCATGAAGAGGAATTTTATCACCAAAACTATTGCTATCCGGAGTCCCAAGATAGTTTTAAATTACAACAACGAAATCATGCATGAATTTGAAAAGGGAGTAAGATCATGAACTTTGAAATCGTTATGTATTAAAAAAGAGGGATGACACAAGCTATGTAATAATCAGAGCTAGATTCCTACATGATTAAAATGTTAAATTACCTAGTAAATCACCCATAAAGTGTGAATAATAGCATGCCAGGATTCCCTACATGGATTAAAACATGTGAAATTAACCTAGTAAATCACCCATAAAGCGACCATTTACAATTAACCATTGCCGCTACTTTGACGAGAGTTGCAAGAGTGATTTACCATGACTATCAGTACGTTTGGTATCAACATTTTCTCCTAACAAGAGGTTCATCATAAACATAACATATTAACGTCTATAAATTGTCATTATCCATTTTGCATAAAATCTTGCATCTTCGGATGTCCTAGCATTAAAATCACTGAAGAGATACATTTACCCATTTTTGAGAATTTTGCAATATCATGTTCAACCAAATAAAAAATCATCGCTTTGGGAATATAGCTTGAATTATAGGATAACATACATGTTTACATACAAATATACAAATTCCGTCACAACCTTGATTTAATAGCAATAACTACACCAGATTCCAGTCACAACCTTGATTTAATAGCAATAACTACTGATTTTAAAGAACACGAGCACATTTTACCACACTTAAATCTATATAGATTTCAGTGTGGTAAATTATGTAGGAATAACATGATTGTTTTATATGTTAAAGTTGTTCCCTGACAAAACTTTTGTCCTTCTTTTCAACTGGGCATAGTGCCGAAGTGAGAAAAATGAAAAAAACAAACAAATAGGGGTGATTTGTTTTTAATATTCAATTTGTTGATTTTTGTTATCTTTGATATGTTTTAATACTGGCCACGTGTTTCAGATTTGTGGTGAAAATAATTGAATAAAGGTGTTTTTAACCATTTAAAAGAAGTATGTCACTATAGAAAACAAAAGCAGTCTCAACTTTACAATTACAGGCCATTTTCTCAATTATTAGTTCTGGAGAAATTTGCGTAAAATACAAACTATAGTATACGTATCTTGACAATGGAACATTCGATTGAGTTGGGACAAACAATATTTTAAAAGAGATTTAATAATTTTAGTCCCATTGAATGCACAAAATTGTAATCATCTCCAATATTCAAATGACTGTCTACATGGGCTTCAAAAATTCTAACAGAATAATACATGTAATTAATTGCATGGTTAAATATTTTTCAGTTGCTATAGGCTTATTCCAGTGTCAAATCGTTAACTTGAACCTTTAACATGAAATTCCTGATAACAAGTAGTAACTAAAATTTCTATTTCTAAACTGTATTTTTCATTATTTTATATCTGATTGAACAGGAATCCTGTTGACCAATGAAGTAAATTGGGTGAATCTCTCGGACACTTTGGTGTTAATGAGTTACCACTGTAACTTTTGCTGTGATACAATCAATGTACATTGTAAAGGGAATTTGAGAGGATAGGCCTGGTAACAGAAAAATATCATGGAACCTTATTTTGATCATATTTATTATATTTCTATGGTACATTAGTTTATGACACATTTTAAGACCACTGCAAATTAAAAAACGTGTTTTATTCAATCAGTGGTCTGAAAGCAGAGAAATTTCATTTCCTTTTCTTAAGTAGTGTAAAACAATGTTGAACCATTTTTTTTTTCATGCACCTTGTAAATTTAAACAAAATTGATATGATGCTGTCCATTTTGCACCATTGAAACAATGCATGAAAGTAGCCCACCTGGTTTTTTCCTACTACTACTTTAAATTTATGTGACATCGGCCTAATTTTTTTGGCAGCTTGAGAAATGTTTGGTTAAAAATGTGGTGAAAATTAAGACCAAAGAAATAGTGAAAATGGGTCAGAAATAGTCTTTTCCAATGCAAGTTTATCTATTTTACATATCTGAGAATTTGGGTTTCAGTTTTTTAATTATACCTTGTCTACATCAGTAATATCAATAGCAAATCTGCTATCAGAATTTCAAACAGAACATATTTGTATAAACTACCACCAATAGCCATAACCGTAACAACTTGAAGGTAAAGCACTCCGACTCCAGTGCATCAGGGTTATTAAGTTGATGTACGTCATTATATGTGAAGATCTTGAATGACTAAAATGTTCATTATAAAATGACATAAATGCATTAAAGTGTATGTTCCGATCCATGTCTATTGTGTTCTCAACTTGATATGAAAGCTTGGCATTTGCATATACGACCTATCAAGTACCGTGGGGGAAAACAAAGTTGCAGTTTTTAAAGAAGCGATAATGCATATTGCAAAGCCCTATTCATTACATGTGCTAATATTGATGGTTAACCACTAAAACGGTGGTTTTTTCGTTCATATCTTGGGAATGAAATGGATTTGAGGGCTCAATTTCAGGGCGACAATGAGAAATAAACAGCCTTTCATCTGATATCAAATCGAACTACTTCCGACGGTGAATCAGGGGTCAAATATAAGCGGAACACCACACTTTAAAAACTTCGTCTACCAACATTGTTTTTTTTGTAACACAGTTAACTAGGGGTGGTTCCCACCCCCGGTAATTTGTTTTTAAAGTGCGCTAGACTTATGGTATTTTGATCTCAGTGGATAAGCTAAGGTCCTCTCCTTTCCATGATACCAAATAGAATAACGTAACCTAGTATGGTGTACAATGACGTCCTAAAGTCGCGAGTCAGCAAAATTGGTATTTTCCACGAAAAGAGGTAAATTACAACTTTGCCCCCCCCCTGCCGTAAATAACGATCGCTCCCTTATCAAGATAACGCCTGACACGGGCAATATTGCGAGGTTGGGAAATTAGTAATTTAGTAAAATTTAGAATTTTTTTTGTACATGAGCAGAATATCCACCTTGGAATACAAGTGCCCCCCCGGATTTATTGCAAATCATAAAATGGAGCTTTGAATTTATTTACAAAATTGGTATCTGTTAATCAATCCAGAATGAATATAACTTCAATCAAAAATAAACACTATCTTCAGCATGAACTAATTGTTGAAGTCAATATAAATTTGAATTTGGAAGAAAGTATCAAGATGTCGGTAGGACTTTACGTTCATGATACTTCAAGACCATAAAAACACTCTCCTCCAGGGTGCGTACGGTCATGTTCTCTTCTAACAAACAGTGTGTCGAACGTTATACACTTTTGTCTTAAAGTCAGAAGTTACCAGTCAGTATGCAGCGATGTGGAAAGTCGTTGCTTTAACCTGCATAAATTGGCGGCAGTTTCGATTCGACCAACGTGACAAAACGTTTCGTCAAAGAATACGATTAAATGTAACATGGAGATGATGTAAATTATGCTGTTTTTTGATGCTCAATATATGGTTTGGATAAAATATAGAGTAAACATAATAAATGAAATTAATATACTGATAAACATGCGAAACTGTGAACCGGAAAATGGCACCACAAAATTTTAAAAATACCGCCTGATTTAAATTGGATTTTTTAAAACGTGTGAAGTGATAATGTACAGTATTATTGACATAATCTTGAGGGAAAAACTAATAAAATACAGCTTTGCCCGGTCAAGCGAATGAAAATAAAACAAATTTATTATTTAAATGTTGGTCGCGTATGTGATGGCGGTTTTGTTGCAGACAAGAGTATGACTTCAGTCTCAACGCATTGTGTTCATCAATGCATTGTCTATTTTGATGTTCACTCAACGATGTACCAAAATGTCCTTGAGCACGTAAACCACGGAAGGATATTAGCATACCAAAAGAGGTTGCACACAAATTAAATATTACAGCTTTGCGGCATTGGTTTCATAATGAGGTACCTCCATGGTCTCAAGATAAGATTTTACCTGAAATAACGTCAAACGCAAACATCTGACCAGAAAATAAACTAGTCCCATGTCATTTCTATATGAAAGAAAGTTGAACTATACTTGCCACAAAAATGGCCTTAGTTTTTTGGTCAGAGTCTTTGCCCGGTCAAGCGAATGGTTAACGAACTGGTACTTTTAAGTTTGAAAAAAATTAAACAAAATTAATTAAACGCAAAATCGACGAAGTATGTATGAAGCCATTAACGCGCAGACTGACTGTACTAAAGGTGATTTCCACATTAGGATAACCGTTTTCGCATCTTTCAAAGTGCTTTATGAAGTTAAAGGGAACTCGATTCTGAGGAGGGCGCCCTCAATTTCCAAAAAAATTGTGTTTTTTGATGTACATATGCTTGTCCATATACTAATCACTTGGAAAATTGCTAAGCTTAACCGGAATTCCTTCATATAGAAAATCACAACTTTGTATAAAATTCCGGCTCCGAATTTGTTGTTATATACAGTATCCTATGTACGTAATACACACATAAATTTTACTGCATCAAAACGAAAAATCCGATTCATCTCAAATTTCCGGAATTGTGCATTTTTATGGTTACTATCTTAGTTTAGTTGACTATTTTTCATATGACACAAAAAAATAATATTTCGAAATCAATCTCTGAGTCAGACTTTAATCCTCTATGAAGACTTTTCAAATCTGTGTACATGTGAATGACTATGTTTAACTATTCTTTCAACGTTTTCACTCAACCAGAAGTGGCACAAAACTCGCTTTTGTATTCCACAAACAAAACTGGAGTTATCTCTCGATTGAAACAAGCAAATGAGATCCAACCAGAGGAGTGGAAAAGCTGGTCTTTCTTCGATATGTGAGTCACAAAAGACTTATTGCGAATTTATATTTAAAAAAAAAAGGTTTTGATTGTACCATTTTTTTAGACAGGTTGTCGTTCCAAATTAGTTCAATAAAGCCAATTAGCACATTTTTTGAAGAGCTGCCCCCAATTTACAAAATTTGAATTTTTGCAGAGGTATGTTGGTAATTGTCTACGAAAAACTATACCTGCAAACGAGAATGAATAAGACATGCGTATTTATCATAAAATAAGCGATTTTGTAATTAGAATTGGGATCCCAGAGTGGACTTAACGGCAGAGCTGGAAATGCTACGTTTATGTCCGTTCATGATGAAATAGTGCACCTCGAGAAGATAACCTCTAACTTGACAATCTCCTGAACCAATAAAACAAACTAAGGATGAGCGTAGACACGCCAGGACGCTATTTCCGGCTATTTCACAGTTGGAAGGCCGTTCCAGCAGCAATGAATTATTATCGGGGATCCCCGATAATAAATTATTCTAATTACAAAATTCCTTCGTTGTTGACACACAGACATTTTCGAGATTAAACCGATCACAGTATAGTTTACTAGCCAGTACCAATGCAACGTTGTATAAAAGCTCAATTTTTTGGAAAACTTGGGGCGCTCTTCAAAAAAAAATGTGCTAATATTGCTTTAACATACCACTAGTTAACCAAAAACCTTGGGCAATAAAAAAGGTTGTGGACTATTTGGAATAGTTTTCAGGAAAATTTGCACAATTCTGATGTATTTCTGCCTGTCAGTTGTGGCAAACTAAGCCAGTGTAATATAACACTATCTGAGTAGTTTTTTACAAAAATTACTGATTACAAAGAAATTGGTTTAGATTATTCATTTCAGTCAGGCTTGTGTAATATAAAAGCATCAAACATGCAAAAACTCAGGTTTGACCAAAAATAAGGTGCTATATGCAAAATGTGTCATGTCCTTGAAAGATTCACAGAGTCTCATCACCTAAACATCACCAGTTTTGGTCTAGATGAACAGATGAACAAACATCAAGCACTACTGGCATCAACAGTCATTTCAGACATTCTGCAGATGAAAAATCATTCTTCAGAGGAAGCCGAATCATGGACTATGACTGCTCGCAGAGTCTGAATCTGAAAGGACAATTGGACCACAAATAATTCAACTGTTGATGTTTATGAAATCAAAGAAAAAGTGTAATCAGGGTAGGGGGTGTGCATGATCAGTCCATGTACTAATCGGCCATACCCAATATACATTTTGTAACTTAGAGTTTATGGGATGTTTATATTTATTTCTTTAGCAATGCCTGTATTCACAAAAAGAACAAACATAAAATATGGCCTAATCAGGACAGATAAAAACTGACCATCCCAGTGTAAGAATCTTTGGATCTACATTAAAAAAATCCAACAGGTACATACCAGGGTTCTGGAAATTTCCGGAAGAACCTATTTCTTCGGAGATGGAAGAAACTGGAAAAAAGGTGTTTTTCCAGTTTCTTCCGGAAGCAAAACTGCGAAGAAATTGGAAGAAACTGGAATAAACTGGAAGAATAAGAAATGTATGATGAACAACATACTAAATTAAACCAGATTCGTTCTGCTGTGCACTTACAAATCATCAAGGCTACTTTAGTTACTTTAAATGTACAATCTGTTTTGTTTTCAAAATTACAAGTTTATGCATGTTAGTATACCTTTGCAAGTCTATAGTAAATTTGTTCCAATTTGTTTTGACTTGCTATCAAATTTACAGATGCAATTGTCACTTATTTCACGTCTTTCCATGTGCAACATATATAATACTATCACGTTGTAATTGTAGATGCAAACAATGAAAAAAGCTGTTAACAGCTGTATGTCCAATTGTTAATTTTAAATACAAATCATTAAAAGTAGCAACCATTAAATGTTCTTTTGTTGTAATGCTTAGTGGGAGAATCTGGATTAGGGAGACTATATGAAATATTTTGAAGATGTTCAAGTCTTACAAGGAGACTCTGCTTGGCCTGCTGGTGTGAAAAGTGAAAATCAGTTTTTTCCAGTAATTTTTATATTTAGGCCTTGTGAATTAAATGTGAGTGAATTATGCATGCCTGGGGTAGTAGGGGGGTCCCTGACTGGTTATTTTGAATTATTCACATTTAAAGGTTATTTCACCAAAAATATAAAACAAAACTGTAAGGTACAGTTGCTTAAACTAGAAAATTTTAAATTACTTTTTCGTTTCTTCCGACTTTCAGGGGAAGAAACTGAAGGAAACCGTTTCTTCCAAGTGGAAAAAAACGCGTAAAAAACCGCGTTTTTTCCGCCTGTGGAAGAAACTGGAAACCTGGTACATACATAATATATAGGGAACCTGCACAGAGGCTAAAGTTAACCTAAGCAAAAACTCCCAAAAAAACCCAAGCACACAGAGAAAACTTAAAAAAACCTATGACAATATGAAATGCCCCGGCAAATCAGGCATATTGTATTGTTTCCTTGCATGCTTGAATGATTGAGGGAGGGGGATGAGGAGAAAAATAAATCCATCCAAATAAAATCACCCCTGTGAATACCGTACCAATAAACTGTTTGAGAAATATACAGCTGTACAGTTACCCGTGGTCACTAAAAAAAATAAACGACCAATTCTCAGCCCAATCCTTTAGGGGCACACATTAAAGCCCCTCTCAACTGTATGCAAAATCTGGGCACCTGAATAAACTATTTCATGCACTTGATGCTTCCATGTAACTAATAAACTGCATAGATCACCTTTTCCATCAATCAACAAAAATTACCAAAAGTGACCGAAAGTTATCCCCGTCATGTACCTGTAGTGCAACATATCATCCTCGCCAGTGCGCCGAGCCATACAAAAGATTGGCATCAAATGTGTAAAACTATCCTGACCCTATTTAAAAAACTCCCATTGTGATAATGGACTGTAGTTTAGATAGAAAAGCTTGTTCTCAAATTTTCATTTGATACTGAACTTGAGGTTGATGTTATGAGCAAATGTTGTATCAAAAATCTCATGGCTACGTACTGTATTTCTGTCTGTTGAAGGACAGAAAATACAAATTTCTTACAGATACAGTGGAATTTGGAAGTAAGATGGGTAAACATGCCTTACTAAGGCTTAACGGTTCAGATGAAATAATTAAAATCTAACTTTGGGGGAGTGAGTGGGGAGGGGCGGGGGGGCCACGGTGGGAACATGAAATGCCCTTTTTGAGGTGCATTTGCGATCTGCACATTTATGTGTATAATTCAATAGAATCCTAAAAAGAAAAGTTAACTTCCAAAATTTCCGTTGATTTGATTAACGGCGCGGCCGGGCTTGAAAAGGCTCGTTTTCAAGTTACCCCTCCACTCGGTACAACAAACACACAACACCTTTATTTGGCAGGATAATATATGGATTTAAGAAAAATGTGGTTGTGTGGAAATAATTGGGGGCAGGGATGATTTTTAGGCCGAAAATGCTTTGGGCTGGCAAATTAAGCGAAATTATTTTATTTTTTTAAAGTAAAAAATTTACAATCTTAATTTTATGGTATCCCTTTTTGTTATTGATATAGGTTTTACATTACATAAAGGGTTAAGGTAATACTCGTTGTGGTGCAGTGATTAAAAAAGGATGTTTTTTAGAAAAAAGGTGATTTGGGCTAAAAATTCTAGATCCTTTATAATATATTGTATTAAACGAAATCTATAATATAAAAGTCAGAGATTGATAGTATTGCATCATGATAAAATTGTTTTGTTTATAAGAAATTAATAAATTCTGATTTTCTTAAGTGTTTAGCTCAAAAAACATGATTTTTGAACCCCAAAAAACCCCATGCACCAAAGTTGGGACACAACCACCATTTTTTTAAATGATTTTTTTTTATTTTTTTGTGTTTACTCTCGAAGAGAAGTGGTTGCGGTTGTGTACCGAGGGGAGGTGGTTGTCGACATTTACAGTCCAAAACGCTACACTAGATGTTGCGTTTTGAGGTATGGAGGAATTATGGTATTGCGCCTGCCCCATAGAACACTGTTGTAAAATTTCTGGTTGTTACCAGACAGAAAATTACAAAATTACTATACTATTTTTCTTGAGTCATCGTATTTGCATGAAAGATTATAGGCACACATACTATACTCGGGCCAACAGATCAGATGATACAAAAAAATCTCAAATTAATGAGGTAATCAGGGAATGGGGCAGGACCACGGAAAATGACCTTTAAGGCAGGCGTCACGAAAAAAATTGGAAGATGTGTTCAAACCATCGAGACGTCATTGGTTACCTAAAAAGTAGCTCCTGGAGTGTTTGAATACATACAGGGCAATAGAATGAATTGTAAAAGTATAAGAACTCTGGACATTTTCACAGTTAAAACATTTTTATGTTTTTCATGATAATGTTATTCTTCACTAGATGATATGAATTAAAATAATTTGCACTAGTTGATTCGCGGTCGTTAAAGGTGGACTCAGAGATTTCAAAAATACAATATTTTGTGTAGAAATTAAAAAAAAGAAATACAGATAGTAATGTAAAAAGGCTTAATTCCAAAGTTAGAGATGAAATAGGGTCTTTCGTTTCATGCAGTAAAAATTTCTGCATGAGCTTAGTTATTCATAACAGTGATATTATATGCATTATATATGTTAAAAACACAATTTGTTTAAAAAATTGGTGCACCTTCATCGGCAAATCGCGTTCAGCTCCAATGTTTGAAACCATGGAACTCCCTAATAAAATCCCTGCAATTTAATACAATACCTAGAGTTACAACTAGAGCACCGTTAAAGCGATTTGCTAAACCAGAAAATAAAAATAATCATCAACAGAATTTTCTAACCAAGTGTGTGCCATTTTTCGGGGGAGAATTTTATTGCAAATCCCCAAAAGATGGTTTTTGGACAGCCTTTTTGAATCAGGACCGATTTTATTTTTTTCTGTTTTTGTGGTCGTGTTGATGTACCCAGGGGCACAGTGGGTGCAGTGGATCAGCGCTACCTCATAAGCATAGGTTGTGGGTTTGAGCCCCGCTGTGCAAATGGGGGTAGTTTTTTTTTAGGGAAAGGGAAAATCCACCCCAAAATTCCACCACAAAAGGGGGAAAAACGCACACTTTTTGCTAAATTTTATGAAAAAAAAGGTCACAAAATTTGAAATTTTCCAAGAAAGCCACTTTTGGGTATATAACTGTTCAAAATGTCCAATAAAAGGACATTTTAGGGGGGATTTGGTCTACCTTGTTCAAAAAAGGTCTACTTTTTCGAAGTCCCGAACCCCCAAATAAAAAAAGTAGGGAACTGTCTCACCCCCAACCCTCACACACCCTCCCCCCCCCCCTGCATCTTATTAAGTTTTGGGTTATGTTTTTTTTTAGGTATATTCTTTTAATGGTATCGGCCTTTTGTAAATCATTTTTTTTGCTACAAATTGAAGATATGTGCCAGTGCGATTAAAGCGGAGTTCAGTGATTCAAAGCTTGTCCCCCCCCCAACTTAAAAAGTTTCAGGATTTTTATAATCTTCTTACAGTCTGACTCAGATTACCAATGGAGCTTGCACTCATTTTAAACAATGTTTTTGCATATACATAATGCCTTGTCCATAATCACGTGTGAAATAAACTATGCTCAAATTGAAGTCCTTTATAAGAAAATCAAAAATTTTTTATTTTTTTTATTTTTTTTCTAAAGGTATTCCTATGGCACTGTGATACCGTGTATAAATGTTTACTGCATAAAAACAAAAATACCCAATTCATCTCTAACTTGGAATTAAGAATTTAAGCGGACTATTCTTAGTTTATAGATGACTTTTTTAATTACTACATAAAAACTATATTCAAAAGTATATTATGTGTACTAATCAAAAGTTACGTGCAATTTGATCCGCTCTTGCAGGAAATTTGTTTCGTATTTGCTGTCTGTTAGCTGACAGAAATTACAACAGTGGCCTATGGGGCAGCGTAATACAAATTATTTGCAATTTTAATCAGAAAGTTTGGAAATTGAGCCATTTCTGTAAAAAATGCAAATAGTTTTTTATGGAAATTTAGCTTAATTGCAAAAAGAAATTTCACTTGTCTTTATTATAAATGTAAAGTATGTACCTTCAGGCAATTCCAACTGAAATATGAACATTAATGCTTGAATTTTCACAATTTTATGAAAATTTTTGCTTCTATTTTATCACAAAAACATGTTCTTGACAAAAAAAAGTTTTATTTATAAAATCAAAAAACTAACAGAGCAGAGTGATTTTTCATGGATTGATTAGTTGTAGTTTGGAGAATATCTGTACCAAATGCAAGCAAATCTTGCCCATTGAGTTAGCAGATAATTAGCTTTATGTCCAAAGTGTTGGACGTGACATGTGAACGAAATCTTACCTTTTTGACATTAATTAATAACAAAAACTTTAAACTTTGTAAAGATGTACCACTACTAACTTTACCTAGTGAATGCTTTGTTTCATCCTCATGCTCTTCCAATATTCCAAACCTGTTAAATTTGCATGGTTGCTTGATTGAAGCTTGTGTTGGACGTGACAAATTGCAAATGTGAACAGGGCAATTTTTGTGAAAATTGGCAAAACTGATCACACCTCAAAGTAAGTTGGTAGTTCACAAACCCATGCAATAACTTGAAACATACTATAAATTCAAAGTTGCAGACCTCCTCATTTTTAAGATATGCTACTCGTGTGTTGGACGTGATAAAATGTGTTGGACGCGACTGGTGTGAACGGAAAATTTTATGTTGAGGGAGCCAAGCCATTTTACAGTGGTTGTCAAAACTTTTAGTACAATTTACTAGTACAGTGAAAGTGCTCTCAGAGAATAAGTAACACAAACATAGAGCTTGCTTCATAAAGACAACAGGGCTTCTGCAAAAAGTGTTGGACGTGACGAAATTGTGAACGGAAAATTGTGGACAACATTTCGATTAACCATATCTGAATTAATTCTAGGACCAGTCATATAATTTTAAGTGGGCATTATCATGAAGGATAGTTTTTGTAAACGATACAATAAAATGCCACAGATATTCACCACAGGAGCGTTGGTGTAATTGAATAAAATGGTATTCATTGTGAACGGAAAATGTCACGTCCAACACTCAATTTTGATTGCTCCATATAAGTTTTTTTAGTCTCACTCTGCTACACTTTATTTTTCACATGGTAATAAAGTGTCACTAGTTGCCCAACAGAACACAAAAGTAACAATTGACAGGCTCTACATAGCTAAAATGGCAGCTGAAAACAAAAGGGCATATATTTTTGGTTGACGCCATATTGGTGAAATTTTGACCATTTTGTGTGGGCTGTCTACTGAAATACAAGCAGAAATAATGTGGTTTAGCTATGGGAGGTAGGTCTAGTAGAGATGTAAGTAAAACACATAAAGTGACTCTGTATCACCTTCCTATAAAAAAAAATCTTATAGGTTTTAAGTGAAAACTCAAAAAGTTGGCAATTACTGTGAAATGGGCCAGAGGCTCATGCAATCACTTACCATTACAACGAGGCCCCGGAATGAGGCTCACCAGGGCACAAGTTAAAACCATGATTCTATTTGAATAGAATTGCAGAATTTCTTCATGCCATAAGGTGGCCAATACTGCCAAACCGCTAGACCCTAAATTACGAGACACTTCATTGTTACACCAGTATCTTGTTTTCATATAAAAGGCTTGGCAAAACATGGGTGGGCCCAAACGTTCTAAAAACAAAACGTGTAAAATGGTTATTTTGGCCACAAAATTTACCGAGTAGCCTGTGTCATCACAAGGGCCATGGATACTGCTTGTTCATTAAACTAAGCATTCTTTTACTAGAATAAGCTGTCAAAAACCATTGTCTCTGACAAGTGATTATTTGACACAATGAGTATGATACAAAATTGTCATATTTGGCCAAAAAGAGGCAAATATTGAGTAGAGTCATAAAATTGCTTCGGGGAATCTTCCTCTGCACCATTTGTTACATACATAAACTTTGAAAACCTTTACCACCAACAATTCTGATTATTTGATACAAATGCCATTTTAAACAATGGCAATTTTTTGGCCAAAATATCTAAGTAGAGTTTTAATCGGTTCAATTTATTTGACACACAATGGTAAAAACAACTCATTTTTTTGCCAAAATATCTTTAGGGTCAATAAAACTACTTTTAAAAAATCAGCAACCATTTTTTTTTCATAGGATAAGCTTTTCTAACACTTGCCAGCACAAATTTGATTATTTTTATAGCCAAAGTGGCAAAAAGCGCTTTAAATACGTAAAGTAGAATCAGACTTTTTGTGGAATTTGGTACCACTTCTTACATAGGATAAACTTTCAAACCATTGCCAGCACAAATTCTGACTAGTTTACTCAAAAGGTAACAAAATAATTTTTTGGTCAAAAGTTGCCAATGGTTAATAATACTTTTTTGTTTTGTCTGTGTGGTGTGGTTGGTGGGGGGGGTGGTTGGGTGTGTGGTGGGTGTGGTGTGTGGTCAAAATGTTAACCCTTAATATATTGCATGCCGTATGAGTTCCGTAAGGGCTCATGGGGCAACTGGGTGGGAAGGAGGGGGTGTGGTGACATGTTGGTGACCTATGTGATCTTTGGCTGGTAAACATGTTCCCCCTGATGGCAGTGTTTACCCTCTGCTTTTGTTTTTTTTACATACACGACATTTCCTGATTTTTGCACCATTTTCAAAACAAACTGTGTTCTAGCGTTACCCCAACAAGGTTTATCATGCAGACAATCCTGATTTGTAGTTTTTGCCAATTTAAAAACATGCTATTTGACCATTAAAGTCACCAAAACCCACATGGGTCTTAACGGCAAGGAATTTAAGCCACATTACACGCCGTCGGCGCAAGGCGCGCAATCGCATCGCGGGTGAATTTTTTGCTGCGTATGAAGGTGCGCGTGTTTTAATTTCTGTTTGTTCCGCGAACGCTCGTAGGAAACAACAAAAATAATATTTGAAATGTAAACAGCGCTATAATTTAGACTCAGATGAATTCATTTCTTCTGATTTCTGGAGTTGAAGACAAAAGAGGTTTTCATAGTGATAGATTATTTTCATCACTTGCAGTGCACATCATACTAAATTTTGAAGTAAAAGTAAGTTATTTGAGAAGAACGCTTGAAAATGGCTGAAAAAAGACACGTTTTTTACTAAATGTTTCAATTTCCGCAAATTTGTCTTATTTCAGACAGATAAACTCCAAAAATCCTAAGCAAAAGTAAGGTTTAAACTTCCTACGATAGCAATCGACTTCTCTAGGGACGTTTTTCTCATTTTTTCATGTTTCGATTTCTAATAACTAAAGATATTCTCCAATATATACCCAAATTTTGAAAAGAAGATAAAAATCACACTTTTTTTGACTTTTTCCTTATATTTTGACAAAGTAAAGCTCATTTTTAAAAAAGTTTACATTAATCTGATGCCATCACGGGTTCATCGTCCCAATTTTCTTTCTGAAATGTATACTTTACATTCATATCAAATAGTTGAAGTTTTAACAAACCAAAATAGAACTCGGAAACTCAAGGTTCACAATGTTTATATATTGCATGCCGTATGAGTTTTGTAAGGCTACGATGATGTCACTTGTGTTTGGGGGGCGGGATGGTGTGACATGTTGGTGACGTCAATGTGACTTGGACCTCAGGTGACTTTGGCCCCCATTCACCAAACCATGACGGCAACGGGCACTCGCGTTCCGGGAGCCGCGATTCTTTTAAATCAGCACCACGTTACTTAGGATTAGCTTTTCAAACCTTTGCCGTGAGGGTTGGTGATTAAAAACCTGACACTCCTATGGTGAGGGGGGTAATTTTAGTAATGTGTTGGGGGTGTTTTAAAGGTGTTTAAAATAAAGATGTTCGTTGCAATATCGGTGGTGTGTCAGTGGACCCCTTTTTTTTTCCCGCCAAAACATTCACGTACAAAAGTAGAGTGCTTTTATTCCGTTTAATGTATTGAGGGAGAAGGGTGGGTTCGTGAACACGGAAATGCCAAATGGCATGTTAATTCCAAGGGAGAAAATTGGCTCTTGAGAGGGGAAATCTGAAAATCTTTTGTGGCATTTGAAAAAATGGGCATTATCGTGTTTCAAGGCCCACTACTTTCCCGCCAAAGCATGTCAATTGAATAAAGCCTATCTTTGTACGTGAAATTTTTGGCGGAAAAAGTGGTCGTATAACACAATTGCCGGAAAAATGGTCATGGCAACTGATCACAGAGAGTGCAAAAATAATTTTGGAAGACTACCCAAATATTAACACTTCGTTTTAAAGGGATTTTAAAATCCATTAAGAAACAATAAGTGTGTACTTGGTTGTTGCAAAGGGCCTCAAAATCTTCTTTCACTTCATATTATTTTCAGGCATTTCACAATTTCATATAAATGACTCTGGAACATTTATTCAGCAACCGATGGAAATGGCGTTTATAATAAACACAAGAAAACACACACCCGGGTTGATTCCCAGGCATGCACCCTGTTTGACCATCCGTGTTGCCTTTGTGGTTTTTAATATCAAGAGTACGAGTTTATGCTATCCTGTAATAGACACATAGTTGATTGAAGTTAGGCAAACTATAGTTAGCCTACAATTACCCTGGATGTCTTAAGGTTCTTATTAATATCCTGTCTGCTTTGTTATATTTTGTTTTGTAAATATATTTCTTCCAATGGTCCCATACTATTATTGTGGAGCAAATGTGGGAGATTTTATATTTTGTGAAAATGTGTTTTTATTTCAATATAAAATATATGCTGAATTTTGTATTTTTTTTTTTTAACCCGGTTTTTTTTTATATTAATTTTTGCACCAAAGAATTAATTCTCAACTTAATCCTTTAGGTTTATAACTTAAAGTCCACTGGACCCCATAATTTCCAAATTTATTATGTTCAGAATTATCTGGTCCAGTGGAAATATTTTTTCTGTCCCAAAAAAAAAACAGACAACCAAATGTTTGTAGTACGTACTACTATGATGGGAAACTGACATATGGTGTGCGAGAAGTGGATCAGGGCGTATCAGATTCAATAACAATGGTTGGCGTTAAGATTCCCGATTCTAAACTGTGCCTTGGTGAAACTTTTGATGTATCACATTTCCTTATTTAAATGTTAACAAGTTGGTTTTCTGTCAGACAATACTATAATAGTAATAGTCCATTGCCATATTGTATTTGGTTCCCACACTAAGGCCACTATTTTAATGGCGTGCATTTAGCAGAAATACTTTCATTACCTCTAAATTTTGCTTTTTAGGTTTGGGAAACATATACTTTTTTTTTTGCTTTCAGAGCTTAGAATGGTGACCTCATTTTGTTACTCATTCTGATTTTAAGTCCAGTGAAAATTCCGTCTGTCATATGACACAAAATCCACTAAGGCCGGGAACCCCGTTTCCATCATCACATGGGAATATTTTTGATTGAAAGCTTACATTAGGCAGAAATTTTCCACATTTTTTTAGGACACCTGTGTTGTGAAATCTTCATTGCACCTTTAACATCCCATGTCCTGATCGAGTCTTGGATATTTTTAATTCATTTTAACAATTATGTTTGGATTGACAAAAAATTTTTAATAAAAAAATCCAAAATCCTTAATTTTTTCCAAATTGATATTTTTCATGGTTATAAAAGGTTTTTATATACACTCGTCCCTCGCCTTAATTATTAATTGATGGCTGGAAAATTAGTGATTTTGTTCCCGTAATATTCTTCTGATTTCACATGGTATGAATTTTAGCCATTTTCAAGCATTTATTTTAGGGCTATTTCTCTATGTCGTCTCCATCTCCTACATATAGAGCCCTTTATAATTTGGGAGTTCATTTCATTTTCGCGTGTTAATTCCTACACTTCTTCTTAGCGTATCCACAAGTCATTGGGGTAATGGTTGTGGTGTGTGCAGGATTTTTCAACTATAAGCTGAATGCTGGGGCCGCGTGTATCCTTGTTACGGACGCTCCTACCACTAAGAATAATCGTTGATATAGGCCTATGGGGGAAGAAACAGAATTGGGGTCTGTCTCTAATTTATGTCAATCAAATAGGTCCCTTTGATATTTTAGTCCGGTTTTTACTTAGTTCCATGAGATGGGTGAATATGCAGGAAAAACTGTCAATTACGAAACCCGATAAAACCCATTAATTTCAAAGAAGATAGAGACCACTTTAAAAACGTTAACTTAAATTTAATGGATTTAAATTTTAAAAACTTATAGGCTGTAGAAAATTTATGCTTTTGAGTGAAATAAAAAACTTCATGAAATCATGTGTAAAAATTTCTTTATCAGGTCCAGTTTTTTACATAAAGCCTATATCTTGCTAATGGTGAATGTCACATTTTATAAACGTACTTCAATTTAGGGGTAGAAATGAATGTCAAATACTGTTTAGGGGTGTATTTTTAAACTTTATGCAAATTAAGGGGTGTTAAAATTAAAGCCAAAACAACCTCGTTAAGGGTAGCAAAATCAGGCCACCAAACGTATTTGTTTAGGGTAGCAAAAGCAACCAAATATCGGCTTATGGTGTTTTTTCTTGGCCAAGTGAATACGGCGCTTAGGGTACTTTTTTGGGGGGCATGATATCCACCACTTGGAATCAAGTGGCCCCCTCCCCCCCCCCCCGGAATTAACCTTAATCTGTCCTCATAGAGAACCATGTCATACAAGTGCTAAATAACCCCATGTCCACATCTCCCCCCCCCCGCCCTACTGGGAAAGACTCAATTAATTCATCCTTGTAAAGGGATAAGCAGGCGATTTGCAGATCAGATTCGTCAAAAAATCATCAAAAATCAGCTTTTGGTATTTTTGGTCATTGACAAAGGTGACAAAGGGGTCCACATGGCCAAATGATGACAAAGGGGTTATGGGAAAAAAGGGACAAAGATGTCTTTGACAAAGGGACAAAGATGTCTTGGACAAAGGACAAGGGGATGGTACAAGAGGCAGGACAAAAGGAATGGACAAGGGGAAGGAATGGGCAAAGGGGACAAAGGAGCGAGGTGGGGACAGGGACAAAAGGGACAGGGATGGGAGACCGGTTTCATGGACAAGGAAACGGACTATGGGGCCTGGATAAGAAGAGTAAGGGAAATAAGGCAGGAATGGTCCAAGGGACAAAAGGGAATGGACAAGGGGAATAAGGGGATTGGACACATGAGGACAAATGGGGAGGTAAAGGAGAGGAATGGAGAAAGGGGACAAAGAAAAGAATGGTCGATGGGAGGAATGGCCAAGGGAGACAACGGGTGTATAAGGGGAGGAAGGGACAAGGTAACAAAGGGGAATGGACAAGGGAAGGGGACAAAGGGAATGGACCGGGGACAAAGGGCAAATGACAATTGGGACAAATGGGGATGGCAAGGGTAATCAGGGGATGATCAAGGTGGAAAATGGATAAGGAGAAGGTTATGGACAAGTGGAGCAAAGGAAGAATGGACAAGGAGGACATATAATTATGTCATGGGGACAAAGTATGGGCAAGGAATGTACAAGGGGCAAAGGAAAATTGGACAAGGGGACAAAGAGGTATGGATAAGGGGATGAAGGGATACTGTATAGGACACAAAGGGGTCCATGAACAGGATAAAGTGGCATTGACAAGGGAATGGACAGGGGGTGGACAAAGAAAGGATCAAGGGCGAATGAACAAGGGGAAGGGACATGGGGACAAAGGAATTGACAATGGTATAAAGTGGAAATGGACCGGAGACAAAAGGGATGGACCACAACATGGACAAAGGGGGAATGGACAAGTGGACAAAGGGGAAGCGAGCAAGGTAAATGGAATGGACAAGGGGAGGACAATTTACAGGGGGCCTGTATACAAACTCATTAGAATGGTATAACCTAAATAATAATGCAACTTTCCCCAAATATTGTTTTTGTTAGAGGACAACGGTGGGAATGGATAATGGGTCCAAAGGGGATTGTCCTAGGGACAACTGGGGAATGGACAAGATGAGGACATGGGAATGGCATGAGTGAGACATGGTACAATAAAAAATGGGACAAAGAAGGATGGACAAGGGGACAAGGGGAATGAACAAGGGGACAAAAGGGAATGGACCCTTTTCCTCCCTCTCCCTCCCCTCTCCTCCTCCTCTCACCCTCCCTTCATATATGAGCCAGATTTACAGTTGTTGTATATGTGGTCTCCAGCTATGGGAGGAAAAATCCTAGTATTATAAACAAAAAAAAAGCCTCTACTGTGTATTTTTCTTCTGCGTTAACATTAATTTAGAATCATATTGTATTAGGTTTTTTTCTAATCTGACAATGATGATGTGCTTGTTCACCATTCATTGTAAAATATAGGAATTGCCAGTTGTCTTTAGAGATCCCTAATCAGGAATAATCAACACTGTCTATTGTCTATTGTGTGATAAACAGAAGTATCCAATGAACTCTTAGAATAACAAAGAGAAATATGGATTGAGTGTTTGAATCAATTGATATTCCTAATTTATTACTCTTGCCAGCTCATCGGACTTAGTACTGCTGCACTGCTGCATTTTGAAGGAAGATTTTGGGCAGTGAGATGTGTCTGTAAGTATGCTCTCATCTCATCATTTGTGGCATTTTAATTCAGCTGTCTACAAATTTCACCAGGTTAGCAGTTGACCAGACTTGCAATGTGTGACTATTCCCCTTCCGACCTTAAAACAAATGCCTAACTGATTAAGAAACAGTAAGTTATTTATAATCATGTTTGATGATCAGCTAAAAAATGGGTCGATGTCAGAGGAATCTGTTTCATTGCCAACCTGATCCTCGTGCATGCAGCGCCTTGAACCAGCCCTACCATTCACCCCATCAAACTTGATCGAGAAACTCTATCCGTCAACTGTGCCAGTTGACGGATAGAGTGTCTAAGCGTGAAAATTCGGGCGGCCCTGCGTTGCAAAAAAATTCGACGATGGACTTTGATATGTAAATTAGTTTCTTGCCAGTCGACTGCACTTGCAAAGACTTAAGCTTAGAGATCGGATTAACTTCTTTCACTGAAGATCCTTAAGCAAGGATTGACCGGTCATGTTTTGGTCATAACTTTCCGCCCATTTCTGGTACCTTAGCACTTCTAACCGTAAATGCAGTGGCATTTACGGTTAGATATTTCGAACAACATCAAACCCGAGATTTTGTTATCATTAGAAGCTTGTATTTTTTTAATTTTTCTCATCTCTGTAAAATATGTATGTACTACAAGTTCCTGGGCAGCTGGGCTATTGCAGTATATAGAATTACTACTCTCATTAAAACAGAATTTGTAAATAGCAATGGCATTTCCTTCAATGGTGCACTTTGATTAAAATATCAGGAAGAATTTTGGGAATGAATTTAGTATTGTAGCTTATTGTGCCACCACACAGTGAATTTAGCAGCCTCAACAGAATAAACTGCATGTTGTTGGATGCAATGGCAGAATACTGAATTCATCCCGCATGCAATCCTAATCGTCCCTACAGAAATAGGAAAAAATGCTTTGATTTTTCTGTCGTATACGACAGAAAATACTAAATCATCATCTTATTACATAAAGATGGCGTATTCGGCTTATTCACTCTAGGTGTGATCTAATGCACCGGTAAGCATTTTCAAATTTGCAGAAAACCCGGGATCGACAAATATTGAGGGTGTTTCTTTCTGGGAATGTCCTCATGTCTCTTTTAAGTTATGACACCTAATAATATCAGCTGTTTTGTAGTCAGGGACAGAATAAAGCAATATTCCATCTAGAAGGACCCTCGCTCCCCGGCAACTTTGCCGGCAATCTGTCCTGCAAATGCTATGACCTGAAGTCTTCAAGTGAACCGACAGGATCATCTCAACCGATGACATCAAATATGGGGGGGAGGGCGGATCAAGGATTTGAAAACCGTCAAAATGACAGGGGGGCGAAAGCTGTTGTAATGGTCCAAAATAGCTAAAAAATGTGTGATTTGCAAGAGAAATTTGCAGAATTATCGGGAGGCGCGCGCCCCCTCCTGGATCCGCGCCTGGGGGGTAAATACCCATGCACTGTGTCGTCATGATTTATGCATATTAATGAAGCTATTTGCCTATTTGATCTGCTTGGTCATTACCCGAGGGGTGGTTTGACTAAAATCCCCTCATCACTGCATTGTACCTTACTGTACTAAATGCATGTCAGTACTTAGGGATGTTCAAAAAGCTTCAAAACAACCAGATACTTCATGATCATGAAAAAAACTTCCCTCGTACACTATGGCCTAAATGAGTGTAAAAGTCGAGTTTTTATGTGTTTGAATTGTGACACCTAAAATATCAAGCTATTGAGGTGAAATTTCCCCAAAACTGGTGCAGTGTTGGATTGACTCAATACACCTCTAGCGGCAACATTCCTATAAAGGTGAATTTTACCAGATTCCCAATAGCCAAATTTGAGAAACTTGGTCTTGGTAAGTGGGTAGTGGTGCTAAATACCCATGTACTACTATCAATTGTTATTTATGCTATTCTGAGCTCATTTGTTATTTCCTCTGATTACGCATCATGATACCAAGGGTTGGACATTCCTACGTCATGCATACTATGCCTTGGCATGTGTCATCTGTTGAGAATTAAAAGGCCGACTCAGATTTTCTGAGGAGGCGCCCTCAAATTTCCAAAAAAATTGTGTTTTTTGCATGTACATATGCTTGTCAAAATTAGGAATACTGTGTTGGTAAACGTGCTAAGCTTAAATCGACTTCCCTTCATATAGAAATAACAACTTTGTTATAAAATTCGGATTTTTGTTATACACAGTGTGTCCTATGGGAGTCATACTACAACATACATGTTTTATTGCATCAAAAGAAAAATCCAATTCATCTCAGATCGGAAATGGTGCGGTTAGGTTACTATCATTTGTTCTAGTTGACTATTTTTCATATTAGACAAAAAATATATTTGAAAATCTTGAGTCAGACTTTAAAGGGGATGGCCCGATTTAAATCTATTAAGTTTTTCATCTTGATAGAATGGCCTTGACCCCTAACCCATCTGTTAAAGTTGCGCGCCGATATTTCAACCCGTATTTGATGTGAGAGCTAAAGAGATTTTCAATCCCATAGGAGTACTGTGTAAAATCATATTGGTCGACAAAAAGGGGGGCACATTTTCGCTCATAACAATCCAACCACACATTCTTTAGCCCTAAGATTTCCCAGGGTATTTATGAGAAAAATAGTCGCTTCTTCTGATACCAAAAAGTTGACCATTCCGGTAACATCTGGGGTCCTGGGGACGAGGCTAGTAGCGAACGGGCCATGGAACTTTAAGTCCACCATACAGTCCTGGCAGGTTGGATTTGACGATTTAACTTTGCAGTATTTTGTTTTAGGTGCACTTAGATATTCTCCCAGAAAAGGTTATTTCCAAAATTCATTGATTCCATCCATGAATTTTGATTTAATGTTGTAAATATTGTATTATACTTTGCCCCATAGGCCACTGTTTGTAATTCTGTCAGCTTACAGACAGAAAAATAAAAACTTACAAATTCTGCAAGAGGGGGCCCGGAAATCAAATTTGCACGTATTTGATTAGGTACACATAATATAATACTTGGCCAAGGGTTACAAGATGACTCGGATTTGAAAGTATAATTTTTGATTGTAGGAATTAAAAAGCCATCTTAGAACTAAAGGATAGTCATTAAAATTCTTAATTCCATTGGTTAGAGATGAATTGGGTATGTTGTTTTTAGGCAAGTAAACATTTATACCTGGTTTTATAACCAGTGGCATAGGATACCGGATTATAAAACACAAATCAAAAAAAAGTTGTGATTCCTATATAAAGGAATTTGAGGTATAGTATTTCACACAGGTGATTATGGACAAGGAGATGTATATGCAAAAAATGTTTAAAATTTGCTTTGCACCATCATGGTAAATCTGAGCTAAGCCTTTAAGAAAAGAAAAATATAAAAAAGCTCTTGAACTTTTTAAGTTGGGGGGGACAGGCGTGAATCACTGAATGGCCCCTTTAAGCGGCATGGCACATTTCTGCAATTTGTACGCAAATGATAAGTCTAGGCAATTTAAAAGAATATACAAAAAAAAACAATAAACCCAAAACAATAATAAGAGGCAGGGTCGTATGCAGGCTTCATTTTGGGGGGGGCGGGGGAGGGGGACTTCGAAAAAAGTGGAACTTTTTTTCAGAAAAAGTGGAAAAATCTTTTTTTGGATTAAAAGGGACCAAATCACCTAAAATGGTCCCTTTTTTTGGACATTGAACATTTTCTAACCAAAAAGAGGTTTCTTGAGAAATTTTTATTAAATTTTGAATCTTTTATCAAAAAATTGAGTGTAAGTGTGCTTTTTCCCTTTTGCCCTGCCTGCGAGTTCCCTATATTTTACATTCATTCTGTCGCCTTAAAGAGACACTGGCACATTTGAAAAAATGAGTGAGCATCCAAGATTTTTTCAAAATCGTATTTTTGCATGCGGTTGTAAAGCTTTATATACAAGAGCCATCACCCGAAATGATTAGACCAAATCAGATTCCTTAGGGTAAACAGAACGATTTGTAATTTAAAGTCGCGGCGACGTTAAATTAAGCATACGACGAAAATGGCGTTAACACAAGAACCATACGCCTATGAATGGTTTCCCACGCTATGCACACTGTTTGACGTCTATAACCTTGTGGTTTTTAATATCAGGGAGTACGAATGTCACAAATATTCAAAGGGAATATACACATTTGTGATTAAAGTTATGGAAAACTTAAAAGTTGGCCTACAAATTACATAGATGTATTATCCTCCATATCAATGTCCTATCTGTTTTGGGGTTTATTATTTGTATGTGTAAAATATATCTCTGTTTTCACTGGCCTCGGACATATTGAGAGCAAATGCAGAAGAAATTTCTAATTTGTGAAAATGTTGCCCGTGCCGCTTTAAAACAACTCAGGGGCTACTTTTTAGTAACAAATTACTTTGGGTGGTTTGAACACACGTCCAATTTTTTTGTGACGCCTGCCTTTACAGGCATTTCGTGGTCCATGCCCTCGTTCCCCTGATTACCTCAGTTAAATTGAGATTTTTATATCATCTGATCTGTTGGCCCGAGTATAGTATGTGTGCCTTCTCTACATGCAATACGATCACTCAAAAAAAATAGTAATTTTGTATTTTCTGTCTGTAAACCACAGAAAAAAACAGGGTCTATGGGGCCAGCGCCAATCCGATAATTCACTCAAAACATCAGGGCTAGAATTAGGGGGAGAATCTGGCGAATCGTTCTCGACAAAGATTTCGGTAAAACTGATTTGCATGAGTCAGTGTTGATTCTCGTAAACTTTAGAACTAAACAGAAGTAGCAAATTAGATGATTTCACGCAGAATTTGTGTTGGGGAATCAAGACGTATTCTCACACACAGCGACGAAATTCTACCCCCCTGAACATCAAAACGCAACATCAGAATCAACTGAAATTTGGAATGTTAACTTTCTTTTAGGATTTTCTAGTGTATTATACACATATGTGTTTAGGATCGCAAAACGCCACCTCAAAGGGCATTCATGTTCCACAGCCTTTCCCCCCTCCCCTCCCCCCCACTCACTCCCTCAAAGTTTGAGATTTTAATTATGTCATCTGAACCGTTATCCTTTGTATGCATGTTTACCCAATCTTACTTCCAAACCACCGTACTGTAAGAAATTTGGTCTTTTCTGTCCTTAAACAACAGTAAATAACAGTACAAGGAACCTATGATAACAAACATTTGTCTCATAACATCAAACCTCAATTCATATCAACTGAAAATTTGAAAACAAGCTTTTCTATCTAAACTAACATACAGTCCATTTATCACCAATAGAGTTCTTTTAAATAGGGTCGGAGGTTTTTTACATATTTGAATGCAATATTTGTACGTGCTCGGCGCACTGAGCCGAGGGATCGCTATGTCGCACTACATGTACATGACGGGGATAACTTTTCGGTCACTTTGTGGAATTTTTGTTGGATTGTGAAAAAGTGATCTATGCATTTTTGTATATGTTTACATGGAAGCATCAAAGTGCAGTGAAATTACTTTTATGTCATTTGCCCAGATTTGCGAGTTGGAGAGGGGGCTTTCTAGGTGTGTGCACCCCTAAAAGGATTGGGCTGAGAATTGGGTCTTTTTTAGTGACCACTGGTACTGTCAGCTCTATATTTCTCAACAGTTTTTGGGGGGGGTACGGTACCTTAATTCACGGAGGGATTTTATCTTGGATGGATTTTATTTTTCCCTCCCCTCCCATCATGCATTCAAGCATGCCAGGATAAAATACAACATTGCCTGATTTGCCTGGGCATTTCAGATTTCATAAGGTGTTTTTAAAAGACCTATCAGTGCTTTTGCCAATCAGAAATCGAAAAATCATCAAAATCTAATCTTTGCATGTATGTACAAGTATATCGTGTCATAACATACCCTGCCAAAGATAGATCAGAAGCAACATAATAAGGACAAAATCGGATATGTTAGTCACTAAGTTTCCTAACGGACACTTCTACAACACGTCATTGAATGGAGTTTCATATCGTTGAACCCTGCCGTTTTTCTTCCCTTTCTGTCAATTCTTCTGTTGGAAATATCAGTAAACTTATGATAATTTTTCAGTCGTATCCCTTCACTTATAAGCTATTCCTGCAAGTTTCAAATATTTTAACTCTTTTGTAATAAATCACTGATATTTGTCTTTAAGTGTTCTGTGTGCTTGGATTGTTTTGGGGGATATATTTTTCTTAGGTTAACTCTTTAGCCTCCTTGCAGGGTTCCCATATGTGTATGTACCTTTGGATTTTTAATGGTAGATCCATATTACACTGATATCTTACACTGGGATGTCATTTTCTATTGCCTGGATGTAGGCCTATATTTGATGTTTTGTTCTTTTTTGTGAATACAGGCAGTAGCTAAAGAAAATAACTATCCCATCCCATATTTTAACTCTGAGTTACAAATGTATATATTTTTGGGTATGGCCGAGTAAGTACATGCACTGACCTCATGCACATCCCTACCCTGATTATCTTTTTCAGGGGAGGGGGTAGGACATGCCCACCTGAACAGCAACAGCGAATTTTAAAACGGCATCAACTTCCGGTTGCTACTTTCAAAGCTGACCGTATGAGGTGGCTCTTACCATTCGCACGGTTACACACTGACTTGACTGAAGACTAGGCCTGATCACGATTTTAATCTTAAATGACCGTTATTGGAAATTACACTGTTTTGCAACATGTTTAATCACTACCTCGACGGATTTTGAACATTAATAGTTTTCCCACAATTATCAGGATATTACTAAGATCTTTAAACGAAGGTTTTAAGAGTTGATTTTGTAATGTCCCGAGACTCAGGTGCCATAGTTAATGCACGTAGCAGGTCCCAAAATTACCGTTTGGAAATCCCCAATGCCCAAATCGAGCCCTGGTCGTGTACCTTTTTTCTTTGATTTCATACAACATCAACAGTTTGATTATTTGTGGCCCATTGTCCTTAGATCAGAACTCCGAGAGCAGTCATAGTCATGATGTCAGCTTTCCTCTGAAGCATGATTTTTCATCTGCAGAATGTGATGAAATGACTGTTGAATGCCCGTAAGCTTGATGTTTGTCATCTGAATTCATCTAGCCCAAACATGGTGAGTGTTGGGTATAGACCTGTGAGCTCTTTCTATAAAAGACATAGCAAACATTTTGCATATAGGACACCCTTATTTGGCAAACCTGAGTTTTTGCATGTTTGAGTGTTTTTATAGTAACAAGCCTGACTCTGACTGAATAAAACAATTTCTGTGTAATCATTAATTTTGTAATAAAACTAACAGGAGTGTTTTTATTCCACTGGCTTAGTTTGCATAAAAAAACTTACAGGCAAGAAAATACATCAGAATTGTGCAAATTCCTTGAAACTATTCCAAATAGTCCACAACCTTTTTTTATTCATTGCCCAACAGGTTTTTGGTTTACTAGTGGTATGTTCTTGAACGAAATTTGGAACTACAACCTGTCTAAAAAAGGGTACAATCAAAACCATTTTTTAAATATTAAATCTCAGCATAAGTCATTTTGTGACTCACATTAGCTCGAACGCGTGGGTAGACCAGGCTTTCCATACTCTTTGTTTAAATCTCATTTGCTGTTTCAAATCGAGAGATAACTCCAGTTTATTGTAGAATACAAAAATCGAGTTTGTGCCAACTTCTGGTTGAGTTGAAAATGGTGAAAAGAATAGTTAACAAAGTCATTCACATGTTAAACAGATTTGAAATCTTCATAAAGGATTAACTTCATAAAGAAACTTGAAAGATGCGAAACAGTTACATAGATGGTGGAAATTATCTTTAGTAATTTCTGACTTTAAGACAAAGTGTATAACGTTTGACACACTGTTGTTTGTTAGAAGAGAATCATGACCGTACAGCAACCTGGAGGAGAGAGTTTTCATGGTCTTGAAGAATGATGAAGCATAAAGTCCTACTGACACCTTGATCTTTGCTATTGACTTCAACAATTAGTTCATGCACAAAAATAGTGTTTATTTTTGGTTGAAGTTATATTCATTCTGGCATGATTAACAGATACCAATTTTGTAAATAAATTCAAAGCACCATTTTATTGATGTGCAATAAATCGGGGGGGGGGGGGGCACTTGTATTCCAAGGTGGATATCCTGCTCATGTACAAAAACATTGTTTTTTGTGCATTGTTTAAGGTATCAAAATCGTCAAAAATGCAAAATTAGGGTATGATTTTCACATCGAAAATTACATGTTTAGTGTGTGACATTTTGAATACTTTAAAAAGCATGTTAAAAATGCTTGAATTTTTTCCCAATTTTCTCTTAATTTCACTTGATTTTCTCCCATTTTCAGTTCATTTCTGCTTGATAATCTACACTATAAGTGACAGCGCGTTATACGCATGTGTGCAGAGACAGAATTCTCTCTGTCAAACAAAGTCATTAATATTTTTCAGGTTCTAGTTCAATGAAATGAATGTTTGCAAAACAAAAACTGTCAATTACGACATGACCCATTTAATTTCAAAGATTTAAATTAGGAACAAAACTTTAAAAGACTTGAGTTAATGAATCTAAATTTTGAACTTATTAGGCCCTAGATATGAATTTGAAAGTTTATTCACATACCAACATTAATCAAAAATTAACTTGATCAATAATGAATTGTCTGAAGTAAGCAACTGGTTTAAAGCAAATAAATTATCTGTTAATGATACCAAAACAAACTACATGGTATTGGTAACTCCACATATGACATCAAATATAGGTGATAAAATCGTCTTCAAATGAGCGAAATCATTTCATTAATGATAAGGTCTTCCCCAATGATATTGTTGGAGGCAATAACGATCACCCTTGAAACACAAATTTAAAATGAGTCTCTGAAACAAATTCTTAGGGTACTAATAGATGAAAACAACTTGGAAGCAACATACTGATGGCATTTTAAAAACAATATCTCATATCAGAATGGAGATAAGCTGAAATATTCCTCTCTACATGCTGGGAAACGTTGTATAAGTTAGAACACAGTCAAGACATTGAGACATTTGCCAAATATTTGCAGGTCATTTGGGGAAACCCATCTAAAAAAACACCAAAAAACAAAGACTGTTCTTGTTTGGACTCATTTCAATGCATTTTAGGCTGAATTTGAATATGCTTCAAGAAAATAAAAAAATCCAAAATTGACAAAAATTTATGGGTGTTGAGTACACTCGACATCCGCAAGGAGAGAGTTAAAGCAACCAGCTGGAGTTGGTTGCCAGGACGAGTGACGGCGCGTTTTTTTTTTTTCCCAAACAACTTTCTGTTGGCACCGACCACAGTCTGTAAATTAGCAATTTCAATTTTCCAGGTCATCCAGAACCAAATGGCTCAAAGACAGAGAAAATCAAATAAAGCTTAGGTTTTTTTTTTTTTTAAAGTAAAATCGTACCTTCTGATATTATTTTTCAAGTCAAAATTGAAATTCCTTACTTTTTGTTCAAACAAAATTTTGGAGAAGAAAAATCAATTTCAATGTTTGAATTCCCTATACCAACACCACAATAAAGGATTTTCAATGCTTCTTGGCTACCATATCGGAGTGCCCACGGGTTCCAAAATCACACCAGAGATTATTCGGGTCGTGTAAAATAAAAATAGGTAACAATAAGTTTAAGGTGGTTTGTAGCCCCAAATGCCCCCTCAGCTGACCTACAAAGATCAATCCGACTAGTAAAATATTTTTTTCTTTTCAACAAATGAACTAAAAAACAAACTAAAATGAGTTTTTTTTGTTTTTTTTTTACTGGGCAATAACCCACTATGTCAGTAAGAAATTTCTGGATTAATTTCTGTAAAAAACATTCAAAAAACAGAAGCACACACATGCACGGACACCCACACACACACAGAAACAACACACATTACACAAGCAAAATAAAATTACAAAATATGAAAAAAGAAGGAAAGAGAGGAAAACACATACACGCGTGCGCATTCGTAGGGTATCGATACATGGTGTATGGCCACTGTTTTGACACCCACACGTTGAAACTAGGTAGGGAATTTGGAAAATCCTATTAGTAGCTCTCCCAAATGTTCAATAAGCATATCTCCGTGATGCGGAAAAACTAAGTATAAGTTATAACACATAAGTCAGAGACACTTTGGAGACAGTTTGCCAAATATTTGCAGGTCATTTGGGAAACCATCTAAAAAAAACACCCAAAAAACAAAGACTATGGCTGTTTGGGCTCATTTCAATGCATTTTTTTTTTTTTTTTTTTTTTTTTTTTAAAATAATTGAAATGTTTTTAACCCCAAAAAAATCCCAAAATGACAAAAATTATGGCGTGTCGAGTGCACTCGACATCCGCAGAGAGAGAGTTAATTACCAGTAGTTTTTATGTTCCTTATACTGTCTCTTATCTTTCCTTTTTAAAAATTATGCTAATTAGCATTATAGAAGCCATATGGCGCCATTATTTTCAAAACATAATATTCCTAAAATTTATGTACATGTATAATTGGAATAGGGGGTATTTATGGAAAGTCAGCAACAAACAGTTGACAACTACCTTGAATGGATATACTTTACAAGATGCTTTGAATCCACAACTACCACACAAGAAAGAAATAGAATTTGATTCACACCAAGAAATGTATTTTCAGACCAACTGTACGAACATTTGGACGCTCCTTTGAACACACTGAATCAGGGCCATATGCAGGATTTTTTTTAATGATATTTTGTTGTTTATTTGTGTTGACATTTTTGTGAAAACATGGACTAAATCCCTAAAATGGTCCATTTGTGGAAAAGTTTGAAAGTATCATCACCAAAAGTGGACTTTTTCGTAATATTCTCTCTAAATTTGGACCTTTTATCCAAAAAACTTGGAAAAGTGGACCTTCGCCCCTTCCCCCCACCCCGCGTATGGGCCTGCACTGACGGGCCTGCACTGAACCAAACACTGAAGCAATCAAATTGATTTAATCATTTTAGAAATGACTAATTTTGGGATATTCTGGAGCATATAAGTCTTGTATTTTGAATGTTTTTGATTATGATATTTTTTTGATGTGTTTTCATTTTCATATTCTTTCAGTGTAACTTTATGTATTTAAGGGAATGGTCGCAACTGGCCTTTTTTTGGCCTTTTGACCACGTCCTCCGTAATTGTGTTTTTAAATGTATATTGTGATTGTTGATGTATGACTTTTTATATCATGGAAATAAAGTTAAAGTTGAAGTTGAAATCCTTTCAAAGTTTTGTCCCAATAAGTTCTTTAAAATTTAGAGAATGAATATTAAAGCAGTGACGTACTCAAAATTACGCAAATTTAAACTTTATTAAAATCATGAGTGAATATTTCCTTTATCAGGGCAGGTACCATAAGAGACTTATAGCCTATTCAGTGTATGGTTACATGCACATCATAAACATACTCGTTTAGAGTAGCAAAATTATATATAAAATACTTGTTTAGGGTGAATTTATAAACAGTCACGCAAAATTCCTTGTTTATGGTAGTAAAATTAAAAACCAAAATAGTTGTTTAGGGTAGCAAAATCAACCACAATACTTGTTTAGGGTAGCAAATTCAACCAAAATACTTGTTTAGGGTGTTTTTCTTGCCAAGTGAAAATACGTGCTTAGGGTACATTTTGGGAGGCCATACATGAGCATGATATCCACCTTGGAATACAAGTGGGCCCCCCCTGGGCAATAAATATTTGTTTTATTATTTATGAAAAGAAAATAGTTATCATTGAAGTGATCATGTTGACTATTAAAGCTTGTGTCGAGAAAACTAGACTAATTCCTTTGTGTACTTTAATCTGTGTTTTGTTTCTTTTGCTAATTAAGTTGCAATCTTTTTGTAAGGTCCGGGGGGCCACTTGTATTCAAAGGTGGATATGATGCGTGAACAAGGACTTCCAAAATGCACCCTAAACACGTATTTCCACCAACTAAAAATTATACCCTAAACAAGTATTTTTGTCTGATTTTGCTACACTAAAGAATTATTTTTGTAAGTTTTGCTACCCGAAACAAGTAAGCAATGCATTGTGTCGTTAATATACCTTTATTATCTTGCTTTGCTTTACAATATTTTTGATCTCTGCTTAATTTGAGTATTACACGTAGATCACAATTTCAGGTTTTAGTAAAAAAACATACCCTTTTTTCCACATTTTGTTGTTTTTGACACCCTAATCAATGTACGCGCGTACATCGCCTGTTGGAAAAAAGATACCCTTTTTACGCGTTTTCTTGTTCACGCATCATATCCACCTTTGAATACAAGTGCCCCCCCCCCCCAGGTGTAAGGTTCAAGACAGCATGACACAGTACTTGAAGCAACTCTGCCAATGCATAAAAGTGACACAAAATTTATTTTGGTGTATCACACTAATTTGATTTTATCTCTGAATTTACCAAAGCAAATAAGATGAAACAAACACTAATGGAAAACCTAATCGTTGTTCTTTAATATTATGCCCAGTAAGAATGACTTATGTTGAAATTTCATATTTAACCATTTTTTTCTGATTGTATCATTTTAGACAGGCTGTATTTGAATAAGTGCTATATTTTGCAGCAAGTATGCCTATGTCTCTTTAATGCACTTGTCAATTTCAATCCCGGCCCTGGGGGTCCCGGGACTAGCAGGGACTTAGCCGGGAATGTACATTTTGCTGTCGTGACACCCCGCCTTTGTCCCCGCTAAAGTAGCACGAAATCCCGGGTAGCCGGGCTCACATTTTTTGTACATCCCCGCTATGTCCTGGCCCCTGCAAGCCGGGCTTCGGTGTGACAATCCCCGTATATTCTCGGCCAATGGGGGCGGGGACTGCTTTAAAACTCTGTACAATCCCAGCTCGGTCCCGGCTACGCGACAAAAGGTCTAGCTATATATAAAATCATACTACATTTTGGATCGCTGGAGTGTCAGAACCGAGCTTAAAATTCACCACATTGAAAGTAATGTTTGAGAAACAAACCTCGTTTAGTTGGTTTGTTTAAAAAAATCCACATTTTCCATGGCGATATCCGACCACTAAACAAAGAGTAAAAATATCTAAAACCCTGCATCATATCTGCCAACGGAAACTTCAGCCAAACAACAAAATCATCATGGTGATTGTCGTTTTGTCGGCCTACTCTGTGATAGTGACTTGTTAAAATAAACTTGAATATATGACACATGCGTACTCTGTCAGTGGGTATCAATATATTGCGACCCTGCCCAGGGGGAGGCACTCAAGCATCTTTGCTCACTGATAGCCTGGTTTTATATGGTGTGACACATGCATTAAAGCCCCCGTTTATGTACCTCCCGGCTTAAGTCCCAGCTATCATCAATGATTGTCCCGGCAGGGCGGGGTCAAGCTAACGTACATTCCCGGCCAAGTCCCGGCTAACATCCTTGCTTGCGGGGCAATACTTTTTTGTACATGCCCGGCTATGTCCTGGCATATACCCCCGCTATGTCCCGGGACCCCCAGGGCCGGGGTTGAAATTGACAAGTGCATAATCAAATGGACTCCTCCTCCCAGTGTTATTTTATGCTCATGATTGGCACCATTTATGGAACATTCAGCATTGCAGATTTATTGTGGTGAATGCATGGTGGCCGAGCAGTCTAAGGCGCTGAACCGTCGGCAGAGTATAAGATCGATCGAGCGGCCCTGGTTCGAGCCCCGCAAGAGTCAGGTTTCTTGGTCATACTCGAATAGTTCCTGTAAGGTTGGAAATTGCATAATTGCACAGCAGTGTGATTATGGAATTTCTCCTCACTCCCACCCATTGCGTAAAATGTGCAGGTGTATGCAATGGGTGCCCGGCGCCTCATGGTTCGGAGAGTCATGTAAAGCTGTTGGTCCTGTGTATCAGGGGAGTCATTCCTGAACACGTAAAAAAGTTGCAGACCTTATCGAAAAGAGTAGGGGACCATCCCGGGTCTGTTACCTTTACTAATCACTCTAGGTACCAGGTCTTCCAACCCGCACTAGGCCAGCGTGGAAGGGTAGGCCGAAATCCAGCATGGAAACATGTTGAGGCTTTCGTCCAACAGTGGACAGACAAAAAGGCTGATGATGATGATGATGAATGCATGGTTTATAGATTATGCCTTTTGTGTCATGAACATAAACCTTGAATGATTAATTTTTCCTGTTCACTATGTAAATGAAGTGCACTGACAAATTGCACACATGCATGCAGGATACAAAAGTTACATGCACAGAGAGAAAGTTAAATGCACCTGTGCATGTGTGCACCTGGGTAATTCGAAGCCTGACTGGCAGCCATTGGCATAATCTTTACTTTGCTTGGTCACTGCCCGCAAAAGTTAAATGATTGAATATTCCATTCTTCTAAAGCATTACTTAAACCATTCCCCCATCCTAGACACTCAAAAACAATTTAAAAAGACAGACGTCTTCAATTTGTGACATTTGTTCATATTATTATTCAACCTGTTCAACTCGCCAAAAGAATTTTAAAGACAAGTATGCGGCATATGAACTTGTACAGACATTGATAAAGCATGTTACCTGTATCTGTATAGCAAAACAGTGATATTTTCATATGAAACACTACAAGAGTCAAATTAAACTGCAATAACAGAATTCAAACTCAAAAGATTCATAGTTCATACCACTTAGCATAGTCTAGAGGTGGTCTTGAGAACTATGTAAAGAGACACTGGGCACATTTAAAAAATAGTGCGCCTCAAGATTTTTCAAAATCGATATTTTGGCGTGATTGTAAGGCTTTTACATACAAGCCCTCACCCGTAATGATTAAGACAATCAGCTTCCTTATTGTAAACATAACGACTTTATAATTTAACGAAAAATGGCGTTTAACACAAGAACACGCCCGCCGTATTGCATGTTTCCTCCCCACGCTATGCACACTGTTTGATCGGTCGATAACCTTTGTGGTTTTAATATCGTGATTACGAGTCCAAAATATTCATGTAATATAACACATTTGTTGATTTAAAGTTTATGGCAAAAAACTTAAGTTAGCCTACAATTTGCCTGGATGTCTTTATCCTCATATCAATGTCCCTATCTGTTTGGGGGTAATGTTATTTTTATGTGTAAAATATATCTCTGTCCTTTCCGATGGCCTAGACGATCATTTGAGAGCAAATTGAGAAATTTTCATATTTTGGTGAAAATGTGCCAGTGCCGCTTAAAAAAACCTACTGGTTACCAAGCTGTGGACTTGGAACAATCTGAAAATGTAACAATTAAGTTTTTTTTTTTGTTGTTGCTATAATTGGCAATCAACTGATTATCATTGAAGCTTTCATACAACTCCAGTGCAAATAATTTCTTAACCAACTTTGTAGGATTTTGGGTTTTTCTATTTTAGAGGCTTTAAAAGGTGCAAAGAGAGATTTTGGACCACCCATATATTTGTTTATATGTAAAGTGATTTTCATATAGATAAGACACCCAATAGATTCTTACTGTTTTTTGGTTACAGAAAATTGCCTTGAAAGTGAAAACAAAATGCGATTTTCATTCCCTTAATTTCCATATAAACATGGCTGAATTTTTGTATTTGCTCGTATACGAAATTAGAATTGCACAATTTTTGTACCAAGAAATATTTTTCAGCTTAATCCTTCACATGGGGACTTTCTGATAGAAAACTTTACATCATTGCAAAAATTAGAGTTTTCATTTCACACATTTTTTAGGGACCTCTGTTATTTGAAATCTCTCGTTGCAACCTTTTAATTCCTGATTCTCGGGCAAAACTTTGTCATAGGTTTGCGTGCTTTGAAACTTGTGTTGATGTATTATCTCCTACTATTTTTTGTCTTGACTTTGATTTTTTTTTTCCCTTTTGGCAGGAGGTAACAAGAATTTTGATCATCCAATATATAATGAGATAAACCGAGTCACTTGATTAAAAAACCATAAAATGAACAATGAAGCTATGCCCATTTATTTACACATATAGAGAATAGATGACTTGTTCCATAGGTAAGAATATTTCTTTTGATATCTTCTGTCATTTGTCATTATTTGGCTGGGTAATTCACAGGGTTACATGCAGCCCTGCTGGCGTTACAGGGCTCATTGTCGCGGGGCAAATTCCCAGTTTTTTGAGGCAGATTTTCTCTGTTACAAGGTGGTTTTTGAGAAGCTTTGAGAGTTTTCCCTCCTGGTTGGAATTGAACATTTCAGGTAAAAATGGAGATTTAGCATGAGTTGCAGCTTTTTATTCTTCCATTCAAGCCCTCTAGGGTGGCCCTGCCCCCACCTGTTACGCTATGATCTAATTGGCCAATCAGAGACAAGTTAAGAAAATCTCAAGTTTTTCATACAGAATACATAGTCAATTTTGATTGGCACTTAGAGTTTGGTCTTTATCATACATAAGCCAATCAGAGCAGGTTTTTAGTGAGGCATATATCGCATGCGCCACTTAGCATTGTTAATGTGTAAATTACACAATGTGGGCAAAAAGAAAGTCATATCTTTGACATCATGATAATAAGCTTCAGTTTTGAATTAATTTTCATCATAATGCAATATAAATCCATGGCCATGTACATGATTGTTTAGAAAAACCTGAACCCCGGGCAAGTTACCTATTACGCACTTGGTATCATGCTACAAAAACAAAAAAGGTTGGAGTTTGGGCTAGTGTGGAGATACCTTGCCCATGTTTACGCTTGGACGTCTTAGCTTTGTTATAGCTTTTCCATTATTTTTAAGCATTTTTCATGTACCAAATCCTTAAAGCAATATTAAGCAACATTTTTTGAAGAGCGCGCCCCCCAATTTTTTTCAAAAAAATTGATTTTTGACAACACAACAACACGGTTGCATTGGGAACTGGCTAAGTAAAATATACCTGTGAATGGTTAAGCCTCTACAATGTCTATGTGTCCGCAAACAAGGAATTTTTGTAACTAGAATAACTAATAATCGGATCCCCATAATAATTCAACTCTGGAACGGCCTTCGCAATATAAAATAGCGCCATTAATATCTAACGCTCTTCTATTAGTTGTGTTTTATTGGTTCATCCAAGTCAAGTTAGAGCCGCAATTTCTTGAGGTGGCACTATTTGATTATGGACGGACATAAACTTAGCATTTCCAGCCCTAACTCGTTTAAGTACATGTCTAGGATCCCAATCTAATTCAAAAATCGCTCATTTTATGATAAATAACATTTTGAGCATTCATTTTTCGCCGGTGTACTTTCTATAGACAATTACCAACATGCTGTGGAAAAATATCAACTTTGAAAATTAGGGGCGCTCTTCCAAAATGTGCTAATATTGCCTTAGTTTCGTTATGATAATCCTAAGCACGTTTTGTTAACTTTAATTTAGTCCAATGGGTCATTTATTTTCAAATTTGGTCCCTTATTTTTTGTCCAATATTTGCTGTAGTTCAATCCCACTGTTGGCAGTTGCCACAATTCTCAATGGATTTGGATCTTTGGTCATGGATTAATTAAATCATGGGAATTTGTCATGTGTTTCTGACCGCATAGAGCCATCGTGCTTGGCTTTCTATCAAATTGAGATTTGTTGTCAACAGTACCATATAGGTTTCATTTTTGGTTTGGTATATATATTATGCCCCCTTACTACTTCCTAAGAATAGGGTAAATGGAAAAATTACGAAATAAGAAGAATGGTAAATGAATAAAAAAAAAATCTGAAAAATAGAATAAAAAGTAAAAAAAAAAAAAAATCTGAAATGAATAAAAACAGTTTGTATTAAAAATGGTGCAAAAAATAAAAACAATAAAATTAAACATAATAGGCTATAGGCCTATACATGACAACGTTAAATGCTTTCTACCTGAAGATGACACACTGGATGAAATGCAGCGTGCTTAATGATTTTATGATTAATGTTGCCCCAAAGACCAACATGATTTAACAATTGACAGAGTAACTATAGTCGACACAAAATTGGACCAGAATTATACTGTGAACGTTATGAGAAAATAAGGTCCAATGATTGAAAATATTAGACAAAAAATGAAATTAAACATAACAAAGAGCAAATTGATATTTTTTCTGGATGAATTTAAACTGTAACATAAAATAAAATTGAATGAAAAATGCTTTAAAATAACTGGGATAAAACCTATATTTCAACCAGTTTTCGATGCTTATAGTTAATTGTTTTTCATTCTTCCTAGTATATTTCTGAATGAAGCCTTAAAGTTCCTGGTCAGACTTCAGTGTGGATATCTAGAGAGTGCCTTTTGAGTGTGAAAATTGTCATTACACCATCCATCGGATGTTTGATTGGTAAAATGGGGAAATTAAACAACAAAATCCACACACCCAATAATTGTTTCAATACAGTCTAATTAAAGCAATAATAGCACATTTTTTGAAGAGCGCCTCAAGTTAACAGAAATTGAGATTTAACATCAGCAGGTCAAATTTGGCTAGTTAAACATAATTGTGAATGGTAAGCTAGAAAACGGATGTGTGTTGCAAATGAAGGAATTATGTAATTGAGAATAATTAATATCAGAGATCTCTGATAATAATTCAATGCCTGTGGAAATTGACCTTACAATATGAATAAATAGCAGGGAACTAGACCATGTACATATCTACGCTCATCCATTAGTTGTTTTTTTTTTTTGGTTCAGGCAAGTTCAAGTTAGAGGTCATGTTCTTTAGGTGGAACTATTTCCTCATGGACGGACCTAAAATTAGCATTTCAAGCTCTGCCGGTACGTAAAACCTGGGATCCCAATTTATTTCAAAATAGCTTATTTTATGTACTACACATTTTTTAGCATTCTCCTGCAGGTATAGTTTTCCAGGACAATTACTAACATAACTGTGCAAAAATATCAAATTTTGAAAATTGGGGGTGCCTTCAAAAAATGTGCGGTTATTGCTTTTAAAAAATCATTAAAATGGGGAATAAAAATCACCTCACATGAATTGAAGACAAAGTGGGGTAATGACCTCCTTGATATGCCTTTGCCTTGTCATTAAAAAGCCATCTGTAATTAAATCTGGTCTAATCGAAATTTGAGGGATGTGTACCCTAATATTTGTGTATTTTAGGATGTACGATGCAATCGGAAAGACCTTATGCACTGGTGGATCTACATAGGGGCTGCTCGGTGACACGCCACATCGTTGTATTGATAAAGATCAAGCTTAAATCATCAAAGTTTTATACCATCTGATTTTTTGCTTAAAATAAAACGCGTTCCTGAGCTTTTTATTGTACTTTGACAGCTTTGACCTAGACAAAAGGCAGTCTCCAATATTTTATGTAATAGGAGTATAGTATAGGTTTGTAATTTTCTTCAAAGTTGTATTTTAAAGAGCTCTATCTAATGATGCAGTTCATAGTACTCATGTATATATACAATCCTCAAAAAAAAGATTTGGAATTTTTTTTTCTTCAGGAACATGTATTTCTTATTTATTTGACATCCTTTTTGTAAAAATACACTACTATTGCTATCAGTGAAAAGGTCAGTTATTCCTCTGTACAATGACACCAAAATGTAAGATTCTTCATGTTGAGCATTCCTTTGAATACTGGTAGGTCTGAAAGAGAAAAGATGCCACACCAAATTTCAGTACCTGTACTCAATTTGGGTTCCTTAAATTAAGAGGATTAGTTTAAAACGGAATCGTGCCCAATTGATGAGTTTGCTGATGGCAGGCTATTGGAATTTTTTTTAAACCTTTCTTCTTAAGTTATTCATTGACGATCCTAGCATGATACGGGGCATTTAGTTCATGCGGAGTAACGCATATCGTCCAGATTGAGGACGAAGAGAGGGCAACGGTTCTTTGAATATTTGTCCGCGGAAAACAACAGTATCGGTGCCTTCAATTACAACCAGTCTTGTCTTCCCAGTTATCATGTCTGCCCCCCCAAAACGCTGTTTCTCTTTCCAATTGCACAGACATGGAAACTCACTACGTCTCCTCCAAACCCTTAACTCTAACCACCAACTTCCAAAGGACAAAATCTGGAATTTATCTAAACACACAACTTTCTGTCACTATGTTTAAATTCCTCTAACCCGTGGTTGCTGACACCATTAACCGGGCCTGATGTGGAAGGGCTGTCATGCTGGCTTCTAGGCAAGTTATTATGCTCTCAGATTGGACTTGTGTCAATACTCTGCCCCACAAACCGTGCCGTAAATTTATGGAAGACAATCTCCAATTCGAAAGAGCAGAGAGTATAAGCCTGTCTTCTGGGTGTTGTCGCCGGGGGGGAAACCGCCTTCCTCTGGTCTCACCCTCTCATTACCAGTTTGCACGACTTTTTGTTTCCATTTTGATACAGACAAGGGCTATTCACCCCAACATTGCTTACAACTGAATCTGGATATGGCCAGCTTCAAAGTTGCCCATGGCACAGCCATCTGGACATCTGAGACTCTTGCATGTGAAATACTGAATGACCATCTTTGACATTTTCCTGTTCAAAAACACAGGTTCAAAGCAACCTCTCCTCTTAAAAGCTGTTGTAACCCTGTGTTAACGCTTCAACTGAGGTAATGAAATTTGGCACTTTCTTTTATACCTACCAGTATTCAAATGAGTGTCACTCAATCATGAAGAAATCAATTCTATGATTTTTGGTGTCATTGTACAGAGGAATAACTGACCTTTGCTATGCAAAGAAGTGAATAAAATTTTCAAATTAAATGAGAAATACATGTCCTGAAAAATTTCCAAACTTTTTTTGAGGATTTAGATGGCTCATATTGTCAAGTTGACCCTTTAAAGTAACGACCCCCTCTACGCTACGGGTGAACGGAACGGCCCATCGTTCTGTTCTGCTCCATACAGGGTGTCCAAAATAAAGCAATCCTCGCAGTCAGTGCTATAAGTTCAAAATTACTGAGAATTATTCAAATTTTATAACATATTCTGATCGATGAACTTGTTTCGTACTTCCTGTCTGATGCTGTTCCCTAGTTTTTGAAAACAAAGGCTATTAGATGTGTGAGGCAATTATTATTGAAAATTTTATTCTGAGATTGAGGTTATTTATTCCTATATTTTCTGATTAAAATTAATTAAAATTTATTTACAAATGTTTCAAATCTCTTCACATTAATATTTTCTATGTCCCTGAGCAAAGGTTTCACATTAATATATTTGTTGTATGTCCCTGAAGTAAGTTTTCCGAACTCTGGGTTAAAGCTGATTACACCTGTTTTTTTGGTTATCCGACTCTTGTATTCCGTTGAAAATCAATCGGAGTCGGGAAATCGTGTGTCCACTGCGAACAATAGAATACTGTATGGGCTTGGTATAAAAGGGAAACTGACCATGTGCTCGAGGCCCGGCTGTTTAAATTTGGTAACAATTATGGGTTGGTCGTGTTTTTAGTCATCTCTCAATTACACTGAGCAACTCAAACACGACCCCCTATTGTACAATTAAAAGACGGCCTCGAGCACATGGTCAGTGTTCCCCGTTTGATACCCCGCCCACATAGTATTATCTATTGTTCGCAGTGGACACCGATTTCCCGACTCCCGATTGATTCAACGGATACAGAGTCGGCATACCAAAAACAGGTGGATAATCACCTGTCAACCCGTTCGGAAAACTTACTTCAGGACCATACAATATATTAATGTGAACCTTGCTCGGGACCCATATAAAATATTAATGTGAGCGATTTGAAACATTTGATAAATAAATTTAATTAATTTTAATCAATAAATATAGAGTAATAACCTCAAGCTCCTCATAAATTTCAATATACATTGCCCTCACCTTATCCGTGCCCCTTGCAAGAAGGTGTCCTCACCGTATTCATATGAAATCATGGTGCTATATTTCCGTATACACCGCACCATCAAAATACTCTAATATAAACAGGATTGTTTAAGATTAACTCTTAAAATTTGCTCCAAATCTTATAAATACACTTTTTTTGCTTATACGACACCTTTTTATTTATTTAATCTTACCTTACTATTACTTTAATCTAGTGACACCACTATTTAAACTCTAAAAATTAAATTCTAATGTCACTTATTATTCTAAATTGACACCCTAACCAATTATCATGCTGCTATAATATTTAAGTTGTTGTGCATTTCAGTTTTGCTTCTCATGGGTTACTTATACTTCCAAAACCCGCTGTCAAATTACCCCATTCCAAGTTTGCCTTAGATTGTTGAAACAGGTTCACCTTAAAAGTGGAATAAAATGTCTGTTCTACAAAAATCTCCTGGTACTAATCCAGTCTGTTTTAAAAAAAATAAATTACTGAAATATTTGTCGTTATTGTTTTATTATATCTACGATCTTTTATTGTCTGTACAGTATTTTGCTCCACTCATATTAGAGTAGTAACTTAGCGACTTGGCCAAAATTTATCTCCAGTGGGTCTGACAAATCCGCATGAATAATGTAAATTGCAGCGGAGGGATTAAATACCAAATGAATGGAAATTATTTTTAAAATGTTGAAATGTTGCGAGATATCTGTACGGCCTATCCTTTTCTCAACATACTGTTCAAATTTCATCTGATTTGCTTCACTGTTTTTTAGAACAAAGGTGATTACGTTTAAGTAAGCCACAATTTAAGCCATTCCAAGTTTGACTGGTGAATACACAAGGCATGCTTAAGTTCGCAGGTGCTGGTTTTTGTTTTTCTCGTGTCTCTTTCTTTATCCTTACTACTTAAGTTTGGTTCATTTAACCCAGTATAACTTTGTAAACTAAATATTTTAATATTAAAAGCATTTAAAGACAACATGTCTTTGACAAATAAGGGAAATGGTCTCTGTTTACAATGACAACTGACATTGTGTTTGATGTAACTCAAGTTTGGTTTTCAGTGGTTTATTTGTGTTGTTTGTTGTGTCTATCAAATGGTCCATATTATAACATATTATATCATATGGGTCTTCAACATCCGCTCATACCATTTCCATTCGTTTGGTATTTAATCCATCCGCTGCATTTTGCAATATTCACACAATATTCAGACACACTGAAGATAAAAGATTTAAGTTTGGCCAAGTCGCTAAGTTACTATTCTCAATATGAGTAGAGGAAAATACCGCAAAGACAATAAAAGACCGTGGATAATACAATAACGACAAATATTTTAGTATATATTTAAAAAAAAAAAAAGACAGGATTAGTTCCAAGACATTTTATTCAACTTTTCAAGGCGAACCTGCTTCAACGATCTACCACAAACTTGGAATGGGGTAATTTGACAGCGGGTTACATAATAGCCTTTGTTTTCAAAACTAGTGAACCGTATCGGACAAAAATTGGACTGCAGGATGTACGAAACAAGTTCGTCAATCAGAATATGTTATAAAATTTGAATAAATCTCAGTAATTTTTAAATTATAGCACCAACTGCGAGGATTGCATTTATTTTGGGAAACTCGGTAATTAACCATAGTAAACCCTATCAGCTTTTTTTTAAAACCCCTTTTTTCATGCCTGTACACAGGAAAAAAGAAAAACTGCTCATGATTAAAAAAAAAATAAAGGCCAATCAGTACCAGTCTTGAGCAGTCCTGGGCCTTGTTTCACAAAAGTTAAGATTAATCTTAAGTGAATTTAAGAAGATTCATTCTTCTTAAGTCTCTAACACTTCTTAAGAGGAATTTGTAAGTAAAATTAATAAAATAGAACCTAGTTATAAAAAGGGACTTCATAAATCTCATCACACGAAAATTCTTTGAAATTTCTTCTTAAAGTGACAGGAGGAGATTTTTTGATGTTACAAATTTCTCGCAATTTTCATGGGATCGGTCGTAGACCACTACCGAGAACGTTTCAAAGGTTTATTGAACAAACAAGTACAAAAGAAAAACCGCAAACCTTGTTTTGAACTTGCCTGTGTCCCCATAGAAAACCATGCTTTGACTTTCTGTCATGCACGACAGAAAGTACTAAATCATCTTAATACATAAAGACGGCGTATTCGGCTAATCCACTTCAGGTGTGATCTAATACATTGGTAAGCATTCCAAATATGCAAAAAACCGGGGTTCGACAAAATTGGGGGCGCTTCTTTCTGGAAATCTCCTCATGTCTCTTTAAATTGGCTTAAACTTCAGAACAATAACTCCTGTTAAGTGTCGCTAAATTAATCTTAAAAGATTAATCTTAACTTATATGAAACAAGGCCAGGATGTGGTTTTCTACAAATAATCAGCTATGTGATTAAGCGTAATTTTGTCACATGTACTCTCTAAATGTAAACGAGTGAAAATTTAACTCCCCAAAAGGAAAGTCACTCCAAAAAGAGTGGATTTCCACTCGTTTGAGGAGTTAAACGAAGGACAACACCTTTGAGGAGTTAACGAAGAGCAACATGAAAACAAGTGGAAATCCACTCTTTTTGGTGTGATTTTTACTCTTTTTGAGTGGAAATTCGCTTCTTTATTTAAGTACAAACCACTCATTTTGGAGTGGTTTCCAAGAGTTCACCTTTTTGGGGAGTGAAATTTTCACTTGTTTACATTTAGAGAGTATGAACACGCGATGGTCCAAAAAAATCGACCCCCCCCCCAATCGACAAAATTAAGGTTTTTTTTTCGGTCGATAATCCAAGTTTCATCGATAATCCAAGATTTTAAAGGAAAAACTTGCATTCCAATTGATAATACAAGTTTAGTTTTTAGACGCTTCAATGCGGGAAGGGGTACCCCCCTGCAGCACTCCCTTCCCTCACTGTGACTCCAAGACGATGATGTAGGGAAACAGTCCATACTCTTTCCCAAGGTAAAAAGCACTTGTAATAAATCATCAAGATAATGGCTTGATTAATAAAACCTGTATCAATTGATTTTCACACTTATGATGATGTGGAGAGCGTTTCCTGTGTTAGGTGCTTGCCTGTGCGCAATTCACGCAAACAAAAATCCCGGGTTCGAATCCCGTAGGGTCACTTACTGGGATTTACTCGGGTGCTTCAATTCTGGATTTTAATCTGTAATACGAGCTATTTGATTAAATACAGAATACAACTCTCCTCCATGGTTCAACTGAATTGGGGGAAATGAATATGAAAGCATCCCGTCCTACGGAGGGGACGTTAAACCGTCAGTCCCATGTACATAGAGTCACAACTAGTACATGTACGTCGCAGTCGGTTGTCGAATAAAGAGTAGTGGTGTAAAACCCTGACTGTTACCAATCCGCCCCGGTCTCAAAAACGCGGGCCATGTTAGGAGCGCGTCCGTATCAGAGATACCCCGCCCCATCGCTTACTCTAAGTTTATAAATCCTGACAAGAAACCAACCGCACCACAGCCAGTACTAAAGACTTGTGGACAATGCTAAAGAAGATCATACAAATTTTTATAGTCATTACAATGCATTCGACCTGCAGTTGGCATTATGTGTGATAGCATATGTATTAGACTACCACAAAACTTTTTTTTTTAAAAACTGTCCTACTGAGGTTCATGCCCTATATCCCCAATTAGTGATAGCAATCTAAATGTAGATACCATTAAACATTTTTAAATGTATAACATGCCTGTCCCTCAAATAGCATCACATATTGATACCTCTTGTAATTGATCAGCATCGTTCTATAGCTACATCATCATTCGTATTATACTGATGATATAACGTCCTAGTATAGTCACTGTAGAGAATCTATTTTACCATATGAAATGATTGATGGAATTTTCCACTGTAGGCAGGAGCATCTGTCATATGTACATTTTAATCGCTGCACCCTAGATATGATGATAAAACCATTTAAGTCTGCTGCCTACTGTCGATAATATTCCCATATTCCTCTTTATTATTATGTAATATCAACTATAGCGAGCATTATCTTATGGACTGAACTGCTTCCACTCAGAGGCATTACTATTTCGCTATCTCTTCAAATAGTACCATCCTGTTATTGTATAATACAATGTTTAATAATTTCTCATATGATGGATTTAGATATCTGATATGACATCATTGTTAATAAGCACAGGTATATCAACCTTTTTCTACTGACACGCTATAGGCAAATCAGAGCATACTGCTGCACTAGATTGTAAGCTTAAAACTTTGAAAAGCATACATCCTAGGTATTCATGAATACTCTGCCTGGTAGGCAATTCTTCTATTCTTGTTTGCCCTGCGTGGATGTAACACGTCACGAAAACTGATGGGATTCCAGCAGATTGATCTCTGATTTTAAATGCAATACATGTCTAACGGAAAGAGTATACATTATACTACATGGTTAGAGGTAAAGGGCCACATTAGTGTGAGTGGTGATAGGCCATATGCTTTCAGATTTCAAGGGAAAATAGTCTGCCCTATTTCCTGCTACTAAGCCTGAGTATTTTGTTTTTAATTACACCTCATGTGACTTCTATAGGGACCAAGGTTTACTAGGCCACGCGTAATAGGAATTATCCAATGAAATAGCATGAAGTTTTTTCAATGAAACATTCAGAGGTGTATAACATCTAGATACACCTCATTATGATGACAAATCTTTCTTCTGGCAAGCACAGTATCAGTTATGTCCATGAAATGTAATGTCAAAGAGTACCATCTGTTATTTACTAATACACTGTAATATTGTCTACAGATTATGTATTTAACATCCCCTCTGTATGACATCAATGTTAATAAGCCCGGAGGCACCTGTTTCTTTCTACTGACACGCTAGAGGCAATAGCGCATGACTGCGGCACAATTGAAAGCTTTAAACTTTTAAAAATAGCATACATCCTAGGTATTCATGCTACTGCTGGCAGCTAATATTCTTTCTTCCTTGCCCTGCGGTGGATGTAACATGTCACAAAAGAAACTGTGATGTGATAGATTACAGCAATACAGATATTTTTTAATGCAATACTGTCTACTGCATATAGTATACAAATAATACTACATGGTTTAGAGGGAATATGTCACCTTAGGGTGAGGGGTGATAGACCTGTAGCCAGTACAAAGGGAAAATATTGTGCACTATTTCCTGATATAAACCATGTAGTTATTTGTTTTATTACACCTCAACTGTGACCTGGGGAATATCTGTAGGAATATGCCAATCTATTCCCGAGGGGAAATGGCACAACGCGTAACTGACTCATCCAATGAAATAGCATGATTTTTGTTCTGAACATTCATTGAGGTGTGTATACCCACATATACCCTCATTTGATGACATCTTCTGGGCAGCTAGCAGTATCTGTTCTGTCATGAAATGTAATGTTTTCTACTGTAGATAGAAGTATTTTATCATACAATCACAGCTGTTTTGGACCCCATGCAAATGTCTCTTTTATTTTTAGAGCGCAATTTGAAGCAATGGCGACACAGTTTGACAACTGATATAAGTAGGGACAAGCAAGATCTATTACCGGCATCCGCAAAATCAGAAAACCCCTTGTGCGGGAATCTTGCCCTATAGGCCTCAAAGGTCACAATTTATATGTTTATATGCCCTCTATAATTCCTATTTTCCCTCCCATAGAAAGAACTGTAAACTGGATTTTATGAAAATCCACATGTGGCCCCGCAATGAAAATTTCAATTTCATCAATTTTAAACAGAATGTAGTTAGAGACATAAATACTACAAATTAGTTGCAAAAGTGTGTCGCCATTGATATTTTATTTTTTGTTTGTATTCTATTTGGCATAATAAATGAGACATTCAAACAGCTGTGCAGTACTCTGGTCATCTACTGTAGATAAAGCAGCATGATACAAGGCATTACCTCTCCAACCGTTCATCACATGTAATGAATCTACTGTAAATTACATGTTTTAATTACAATGTACAACACTCTCTTGATGTGCTGGTGTCTACTGCATATAGCAGTAGCATTATTAAGACTGACTCAGGGATATCCCCTGAGGGTGCCCTCAATTTTCCAAACAATCATTTTATTTTTTTTATTTTTTTTATTTTTTTTATTTTTGTTATTTTGCCTATTTTGAATGCTAAGCTCAAATCAATCTTCATATGAAATCACAACCTTTGTTATAAAATTCCAGATGGCGGAATTTTGTTATACACATTAATCCTATGAACACGGTTGTACGATACATGATGTTTACTGCTAAAAAAAAAATCGATTATCTCAAACTTTTTGGAATTGAGCATTTTAAGGTCGACTATCTTTAGGTCTAGTTGTCTATTTCTAATTAATACACCAAAAAAATATTTCCAACCTCTGATCAGCTTTTAATAATACAATATACTCGTGTGTACTGCAGATGATATTCCCTGACTGCATCTACTGCAGACCTCATTATATATGTGATTTTAAAAATGTAATAGTGGCTTCTGCATGCAGATAGCATAACCTATGTTTTAATGACATGATCATCTTTTTAATGTGATAGCACCTAACTCTACATATCATAATGGCGTTTTAAAATGCAAAACTATATCTGCAGAGGGCATTACTTTGCACCTGTATGGCCTATGATTTTGTAGTATCGACTGCAGCGCGCTTTCATTTAAATTATACTGGCCGACTGCAGATAACATTACCTGATATGGGGTTGTTTTTTCTGTTCCATTCCCTATCAACCTTTATCATTTGGTAGTATCTACTCCTGCATATATGTGATGGATCGGAAAACCCGCCACATTGTGAAAAATTTATATTTTGAGTGTTGACTCTCATTGCAAATTTTGAAATATAAATTTTCCATAACTTTTTACTTCGTTCTTCTATGATACAATAATCAAAATTGATTCCTTAGACAATCTACAAAAAATCAAGTACAACATAAAACATATTTTAAGATATGTTTCTTTATTTTGGTCAAAATTGGTCCCTGCCGACTGCGACGGGTTTTCCCAATCTCATCACTAAATAGTAGGATTAAAAACGAACGAGAACTACCCCCTGTTTGAAGTTTGCTCCTTATTTTATTGAAGAAATGGTAGTGGAGTCTAGTAAAATGAGAATAGAAACACTGACGCATGCGCAAAATCATTTTTTTAAAGCCAAGAGAACTAGAGTAACGCCCACTATCCTCAAAATGTATCTTTCTTGTTTTATGCATATTTTGTAAGAATGTGTTTGGGAGGTGTGGGAATTATTACTCCCTTACCCTTTCTTCATAAAAATAAGGATCAAACTTCAAACAGGTAAGTTCTCGTTTAATCCTTACTATTATTTCGAAATTACGTGTATTAATAAAATGAGACTTTAAAGACACTATCAAAAATCAGATTTGAAAAAGTGTTAAAAAAAAACAAGCAACTTTAATATTAAAGTGAGATACCTTTTCATGCATGAACCCAGTTTTTCCAACATGAGGTTGCAAGACAGTGCAGCAAACACATTTTAATTGCCTTTCTACAGGCTTGTTATAGAATGTGCGGAAATGTTTTTGCCGATGCAACATACAGCTGCAGACATAATAGCTTCAACTGGAATGTCACTGCTATTAGCAGCTGAACGTACCACAGCAGCATCTATTGAATGGGCTTAAAGAAAATTAACATTCCACACCCGCTGCTTTCATGACTCTCTTTAACAGCGGCCAATTGTATCGGAGACAAACTACGTGAGAGTTTTTTGTAGCCTATTAGCAGTGCTGGTCATCCACTCTACGTGCTGCAGTTACTTCTAATACGTTTCAGTAAATATAAAAACACACAATTTCTTGTCCAAACATATTCTGGAAATTTGATTCGCATACCAGCTTTACCTGCGTCTAAACTGTTAGCCAAATTGATGATACAAAATTCAAACACAATCAGACTACAGATATTATCCAATTAATGAAGGCAAAGTTGTAGTCTTGAGCTGAGGTTAAAGCCTAATAACATGGTCAATTTGAGAGTTAAATCTCTCAAACCCAAACTCTCATTTGGCGATATGCTTCATAAATAATCTAAGACAATTTTAACGTCCCACACTGCAGTATATATCGGGAGAGCTGGGCGTAGCTGGAAAACTCCTTTCATGAATCTTGATATTAGGGGATGGGATCCCACGGTGTGTCCCCCTGGTATAACAAGGTAAGAAGATAGGGCACTTCTGGCTGTGTTGAGGGCGCTATACCCCAAGTTAAATTTGTCATGATGTTTAGTAAGGAAATGCAAAAAAACACAGGCCCATATCAGTCTGCAATGGATTTGCACCACATGCAACGACAAAAATTAATCCATCTGATAGGATACGTTGTACTGTCTAGAAGTTGGACTTCTCCATGAGCTAAGTATGATGGGCATTGCCTCTTTTGGTACGCCTTGCAGTTCGAGGGATTGCCGGGTAATCTGCAACAAATTAGAAGTAAAGTTTCATTTAGTGGATGCTTTGTCCCAGATACTGGCTGGGATAGCACACCCTTTGGTAAAAGAATTGGTCATCTATGAGAAGGTGCAGAATATGGCAAACCCAAGGCGTGGGCCATCGCGGCCACTATTTTATGCTCTGCCTTGTCCATTTCATTCTTTTGAATACAGGTTGGGATTAGACAAAATGGGGGGAAAAGCCTAAAAACTACTTTACCCCAATCTACTGAAATGCATGATATCATCGCCATCAGGATCTGGCTTCCAGGAAATGTACCTTGGTAACTGTGATGCAACCGTGATGCGAAAAGGTCTATTTCTGGTTGATCAAAGATTGCCACATATTTTATGGAAAACTCTTTATACAACATCCATTTGTGCTATATCAAATTTTCTGGATTTCCTATCTGCAATAATGTTTTCACACCAGGAGGTATACGCTGAAAGCCGATATTCTTCATAATTTCACCACTGCCATATTTATTTCACTAGATTGTTGCATGCAATGCGATTAATCCCCACCATATTATAAAGCTGTCATTAGCGGTCTTGTTATCCACTTACATGGACATGAAATTCCACAATTTTGCAGAATGCTTTAAATTGTAAAACGACAAGCAATAATTATATGGTAGGCTTATTTCATTCCTACTGGCTATACTCAATTCATGTTATTCCATTAACTCCACTCTGTTTCCCCATTTGTGCCACCCCATCCATGCCCACTTGCATCACTTTCAATTTGTATGATAGGTCTTGGTGATGTATTGGGGAGAATGTGGTATCCAACAATAATTAGTTAGCCACATCTAGGTCATTTCTTGCCAATTTTCCAAGCTCAGTCTTGGATCAATTCTTTATTTCTACCCGAGCTTCAATTGTGATTTCAAGGCCCGTAATGTAAAGGGCCATGCTGCACTCCTGGAAAGGCGCCACTACTTTCCAATTACTGTGCCAGTTGTCGTATGTGGGTTTTACTTTTCTACTCAATTCACGACACTTCTCGTAGATATTTTGTCTCTTTTCTTGTGCCAATGGAGACAGTCAGTTGTGAGAATTGATCACAAAGCCCAGATAGGTTATTTCTGTGTTGGCTCAATAATGAGATTTTTCAGGTGGATAACAAAAAACCCTAATCATATAGCAATTGTGTGTATAGCTTCTGCTGTATCGGCTTCCTCTATAGAGGGCGCTACCAACAACGATGTCTATATATCCTATATACAAAAAACCCAAACTCCTACTTGGGCAAAAGGTGTTTAACAGATTTTGTGAATAACGTGGGGCTGGTGACAGGCCATTTGGTAACACCTTGAATGGTTGCTTGTCTTTCCAAGGAAACTTCAAATATTCTAGCAATTATGATCCATTGGCACGGAATAATAAGCATCTCTCGGAGTCTATGAGCATATCGCCAATCTTGGCTAATTAGTTCAGAGCTACCTCCAGAGTCTCCATTTTTAAAAGGGCATTATTCCAAATATTATTCAGTTTAGATAAATCTAATATGATGCGTAATTTCCCATTTTTCCTTTCGTCTGGAAAATATGTGTGACCAAAAAATCCCCTTCTTCAGGATTGTGTGCTCAAATTATCTGCTTATCCAGAATAACCTTATTCAGCATCAAGGGCTTCATCTCACTCTCAGATAACTTATATTGTGGGGTTTGTAAATTGCTGAGGTGGTGGATTCTTAGTGAATTTTAATTGTAACCTACCACTGACTGAATGATGGTAGGGTCCGTGTCATTTTTTCCATGATTAACATATGCTTCAAATTGACCCCCGATAGCCTGTGCATGTACACCTACCTCTGCGGGTGGCTTTACTGGCTCGGATGGTTGCAGTTGCTGAACTTGTTTCTTCCCATGTCCCAAGGTGTTGCCTCGGTGGAGGACAAGGTACCCCTGAAATTGGGGGCGGACCCAAAAAAGCATTCTGCCCTGGTGAATCCAAAGTTCGGGTTCCGGTTAACATTACCCCGTAACCCTGCTGGGCATCCCTATTCTGCTCATAAGGGTGATATCTGGGATTTGGCTTGGGATATTAGTTGGTATTGCTTGGGGTACATGTACTTTCGACTTTTTAGCTTGGCTACACACTGCAGCAGTTTTCCTTTCTTCAGCTACATCCTTAACTAATTTGGTAAGTCATAACCAAACTAGGTATTCAATCACAGCTGGCTTTTTACACAGTGTAGCATAATGCAGGGTTGAGGCTCTGGCGTAATCATCATCTTACTTGCGAGGTTAAGCTCATAGTTAGCTGAAATAGCAATGCCATGACATCCTCTTGAGCTGGCGATAGGTTTGATTTGGTCAGTGTGGTGGTAATTGCAACTAAAACCCTTTTTGCAGCAAATTCTGAATTCGTGCAACGAACGTCTGTGGTTCTTGCCTGCTAGACATGCTCTCCAATAATGGGGGATTGACCTTCTGCGGTTTAACGCTGGTGTATTTTCAGGTTAGGGGGTACTTGTCAAATGTATTGTAATGTTGGTGTCTGCCAATTTTCAGCCAACATGAAGTTAATACTATTCGCAACATGTTGATCCGCTGACTTCCCACAATCTCCAGCGACTGCAAAACGTTCAGCAAAAGCCCTTATATACGTAAACTGCATTAGGGGTAGACTTGCTTACACTCTGGGGGGTTTGCACCCCTACTACGGGGTGGTATCAGTTTCTGGTTAAGTTACATAACTCGGTTGGGGATCCCTCACCGAAAATTGGTATGTGTCCACATCCGTATTTGCAGAGTTATCATATTCCAAATAAGGCGGGCCATACTGGCTGAAAACCCATTGCAATGTCACTCGCAACTCACTGAGTCTGCTGGGACTTGGAAAAAGGCTGCATGTTCACATCACATATTCATGGCCAAAATTATATCAGTCTGCGACGTGCTGCCAATTCTATTTTCCAGTGTCTCTACTCGAGCTTTCAGGTCTGCAAGCGCACTTTACTTCTCTGTTAATTTAAGAGCAGACTCGTAAGGGAGTGTTCATTATTTTACGCCAGGGGGGGTGACGGAGGATTTCCGTCTTTTTTAACGCTGTTTGTTTCAAGTCCCCTATTCTCAAGTTGGCTCAAAATTTCATTGTCCCCCCCTGACGTAGAAAAAAATTTCATGGCCCACCTCGAATATTTTAAATCTATAACAATTCATAAATTGGTTTAATATCCCAGAATCTTTTGAAGGACAGCCGAGAGTGCCTCCTTCATCATCATCAGCTTTTGTCGGTCCACTGTTGGACGAAAGCCTCAACATGTTACATGCTGGATTTCGGCCTATACCTTCCACGCTGGCCTAGAAGGTTGGAAGGGACCCTGGACCTAGAGTGATGAGTGCAGATAAACAGACCCGGGATGGTCCCCCTACTCTTTTCGATGAGGTCTGCAACTTTTTACGTGTTCAGGAAGTACTCCCCTGATACAGGACACAGCTTACATGAACCTCGAACAATGAGCGCAGGGAGGGGACACCCCTTGATTACACCTGCACACATTTTATGGCAATGGGGGGAGCGAGGGAAATTCCCATTATCACATGCTGTGCAATATGCAATTTCCGACCTTATAGAAACTATTTGAGTAGGACCAAGAAAAAACCCATGAACTCTCATGGGGGTCGAACCAGGGCCGCTCGCTCGATCTTATACTCTGTCGACGGTTCAGCGCCTTAGACCGATCAGCAACCTCGCCATGCCTCCCTTAGCTCTCCTTAATGTGCATTGAAGGAGAATGATTTTTATCTTGGAAGATAATTTCTAATGCACATGGCAGTGGTAAATGTTCTTATTGGCTCCAATGAATAATCAGAGCTTTTTGAAGAGAGCAATGAACATCTTTTAAAGACAATATCAACAATAAATATTCTTTGATGACTCTCCTTACTCATCTGTACTGTCAAGAAATGGTAGACATCAATGATATTTTGGGCGTAATAGTGTTAGAGCTCCGATCTATCGAT
>JAMKCH010001125.1:0-91092 GCA_023653785.1 Ophioderma brevispina | reverse complement strand
TCCAATTGTTCCTTTAAAATAGAATAGAAAAGATTTCCTGATTTGAATCACTACTTGGCTGATTCGTGTCGCTTCTATAGCCAAATGCCAGTTGGCAAATCCGACCAATTACAATAAGAATTTGTATTGAGTCACCAGTTCTTTCCTCGTTGTTTATTTCAACAAGAAACAGAAGCAAAATGTTGCGATTGTCCCTTTAAAATAGTGAAGAAGGAATTTGCATGACTTGCACTCACTACTTTGGCTGAATCGTAGTCGGCAGATAATAAGTGCTAAACAAATTAGACGTAATTCGTGTGTGCACACTAGCTTTTATATTAAGTTATCATTCTTTCACTATGTTTAATTCTTTCATTTGTATCACCTGAGGATGAGATTTGTTCTAGGAATTTTCCTTTGCATAATTGTCCTTTATAGTTTGCCAGAACATTCATTCAGACACGTTATTTTTCTCCGAAAGTTCCAGAGGTCCACTTTTCGGGAAAAAAAAAACGGTATGCATGAATATTCATAGGTAAAATAACGGTCTTCTGAACGATTTCGTAACATAAAAACTACAAAAGTTATGATCATCCGAGACCAACCGTATAAATTACTGGAAAGCTTAGGTAAGGGACGGTGTGCAGCTGCTAAACTAGGAGGGAATTGGGTTTTGGAGCCCATTCTGGTAAAAAAGACCAAGTTTAGTCAAAAATAGATTTTTAGTTTTCCATAATGTGACATCTAGAAACAAGCTATTCCAGGCATGCGAGATTGAACCCGTTATGAGCTCATAAGTCTACAACAAGAAAATGAAGAATGGAAAGGTGTAAGTAAGTTAAAAAATTATAGGAAGTATCAAATATAAATATGTTTTTCTCAAAATGAACTTTCTGAAATATTTCGTGATTCTCCAAAGCACCTTATGTTTTATTCATGTTTCAGAAATATCCTTGTGACAAGAGGGGTCTGACAGGGGGTGGCAGGGGGGCAACCACCTCCCCCCGAGTTTCAATAAGCAATAAATGCGTAAAAAATAGGGTTTTGAGTTAATCTTGTACTGTTTCGCCCCTATGCTGTTTCGCCCTCCTATATGATTTTACCCTGGCACCACCCCTTGCCTTGTGAAAAGCAGTTGATTTCCTATTTTGCGGTTTTGTGATGTAAATGAGTAATTATTGTTGTTTCCACGGTCCCTAGGCGTGATGCTGTACTTTCTGACAAATAAAAAATTGCGAAATTTCTTACGATACGGAGAATTTTGCAAAGCTTTTGAACGTAAGATTGGTTATACATATGGAGTTACTTAGGCTTAGGTTCAGATGATATAAACCTCCATCGGGGAAGAGGTTGAGGATCACGAAATAGATATTGCAATTTGGTATAATCCATGTGTATAATAGGCATTGATAGCCAGTCGAGTGTTACGTGTATGTGTTAGGGATTCTGGCCTTCGCTTAGAGAAACAAACCTACGCTCATTTTTCTTCCTGCCAAAGGAATTATGGGGTATAAAAACTGTAAAAATGGCAAAAAAGTCATTTTGGTTTGTACAGGGGTCAAAAAATAAAAGTTGCTCCAATTTTTTAAAATGTGGTTCAAATGTTGGTTGCTCATAGAATTAATATAGGAATAGTTTTGACTATCTTATGTGTCTGGTTATTGATTAAAAATGGCGAATAAAGTCAACAGCATTGGCAGCATTGGATTCTATTGACCTGTGACCTATTTTTGTGGATAACGTGAAACGAAGGTAACAGATAGGGCAAACTGTTCCTTATTTTAATCCTTTAAGTAGGGAAACAATTTGCACCAATATTAACTGAATCAAGCAACTTTTAACTTTGAACCATGTACACACCAAAAATTGACTTTTTCACCATTTACAGTTGTTACCCCGTAACTCCGGAAACATAAGCCATAGCATAGTGTAAACTAGACCTTTTTGGAATCTTTGCCAGACAAACACATGGTGGGCTTTTTAACACCTCAGCACATTTAAATTTTGAACCCTGTAACCTTGAAACCCAAGCTGGGGGCCATTAAGGGGGGTTGCCAAATGCTTCCAATCAATGGATGATTATCAATGCCTAAATTACTTGTGTGCCATAAATGTCACCAATTTATCCCGGAAGCGCACAATCTTACATAGTCCCCTGTTACGTCCTTATGATGGTAACTGATTGCGCCAACAATGATTGAGGCTTCATAGCTTGCCCAATTGCCAGAATTGCAACAGCTTTTAGCTCCTATCCCATTATATGGTGATTTTCTTTTAAAAACCCCAAAGGGAGCATAGGTAAGCGGGACGACCCTGAAAAGAGGCTTATTTAACAAAAAAAGCGGCCACATATGCCCACAACGATCAACATTTTGTGTTATATGAAAAATATAAGGTTGAAGTTATTGGAAGTGAAAAATCGCATAATTTGCTCATGTAGAAACAATAGATATAAGGCTAATGCATACAATATGCATACGAAATTAGGGTATGCCAGTATTGGTAGAAAAGAGCTATATCTTTATCAAATTAAAGAGCTTCTATTTCGTTTCTTTTAATAATTTAGCCAATGAATTACCAAACATAATGTCAGAAAACTGACATAATCTCTTGATATAAGTATGTAACAGGTCGATATTTTCGATTTTTACATATATTTTTGTTGATTTTAGATGCTATTTTTACTTATAAAGTTTTATACATACATTATATTGTACATTCTTCTTCAAGATATGTATCCTATAACATTTTTCAAGAACGGTGAGCATTTTGAAGTGTTTGGTTGAATTTCGGCCGAGAAAATGCTTCATTTCTCAGAGTGCATGAAACCCCAAAATCTGCATTTTTACCGATCTGCGAGGCATAACAACCACGCATTGGGTTCCATTATTGATCGGTCCGCAGAGTTGACACTGAACAAATGAGGGGTTTCGGCTTTGAAGCAAAATCACATATACCAAAATTTGTGTATTTCAGGTTTATGTTTCTGGTAGGGGAAGGGGAAGCCGGCGAACGAAAAGAAGTTCGTTTAAATGAATTCGTCAACCAACTGGTTTGTTCGCTATAAACATTAACATTTTGCAAGCGGAGAATGAATAAGATTCAAAGTGGGACCTTTGGAGGAGCGGCGATAGAAGCGTCTGAACCTCCCCATATATCCCAAAAGTTTATAAAAGGTCATAACATGCTGTTTGCAATCGTATTGAGCAAGTAAATACGGATTTCAATGAGATTTTGGTAAAAATAAGGCCGTTGTTTATTGGCAAAAGTCCACTTTGGCCCAACCTCCCACCCCACCACCACAAAAAGATTCACATTTTGCAAAAAAAATCCACTCTTGCTCAATCCCCATCGCCTGAAAAAAAAAAATCCTGGCTATCAATCTAATGTTTCCGTATGGGTTATGAAACAATGTATTGCTACAAACCATCACTTTATAAAAAACAATAGCTAAATCTATTAACAGTAGGCCTATATTAAGATTAACGTTTAAAGAATATTTCAAGTCGTGAATCTGACAATGAAATTCTGGTTTCAAGGATTTCAATGATGCCTTTCAAATGAAACAATTTGTCCAAAAATTATCTCATCATGAAGAATGATAGGAAAGAATACCAAATGCAACAACAAACTGAAATAACCAGCAAAACCAATATGTTAAATAACTCGTACCCACTAAACATGCTAAACAAAAAAGCGCCTATAGAACCTTTTTTTGTCCTCTATAAATTATGGAACGCTCAAGAATCATGGAACCCTCAAACGGTTTCTTAAAAATTTGAGAACTGGCGCACAAAAGGTTCCTAAGAGGACAAGTTTAGAACCTCTTTTGCACATTTTTTTTTTCCTTATAGTAAAGAGTGGAATGGGAAGTAAATCTTCAGAAAATGGGGGAAATCTGCCGAAAAAGATGAAGTAACATGCTCCGGATTTCTGCAACGCGGACTTTTGTCCCGCGGGCAACGGGATCAATAAGAATTGCTACAGGAACATAGAATCTTAAGGGGTTACCACCCATCCTCAGCCCTCGACCCCACCACTTCCCCATCAAATCCAAGATTTTGCTTCATAATTAAAAAACCTTGTATTTTTTCGTATTTTCTCATTTCCCCTGCAACCTATTTTTGTTGAACTCTATCCATTATAAGCTACCAGCAATAATCTCGCTTGTTCACTGTAAAATTATTTATATTCTTAATCTGTCTATATCACAATTACGGCTCGCGTTAAAATGGTGTGTCCTGATTCAAAATTAAATTTTTGGAATCAATATGTTGTGATGGCTTTCGTATAAAACACAGAAAATTGTATGTTGTAATCGTGTGGGGCACCTTAACCATGTCAAAATTTAATTCTTGCGACAAAGTTAACGGCAAACACCAATTTCCTAACACTAGCCTAATTTGGAGTAAATTTGAAAAATATTGTTGTGTGTTTTGGTGCCATATTAACGTAATACTCAATAATCTAAATAAGTATTTTAAATAGCGCTATTATACGCATGTACAACATCACAGTATCATGATTGCGTATGAATAGAATGGTGCTATAGATCTATGTAACAGGATGATCAGTATGCGATGCACATAAATCTAAAATATAGAAACTGAGTTCTGTCTAATATTATTTATATTCAATGTTGTTTACAACACTAGATCCATTTGTTCTGGGTCTGAACACGTATCTAAACACTATGGGCCGTATTCTCAAACGATGTTCAAAATAAACGGTGGTTAGGCCTAAACTGTGGTTAGCTAAACGCACTGTTTAAAAAACCGCAGGGTAAATATTTTAACAAGTCGTTTAGCTAACCACTGTATTTCAACGCCGTAAATATCATCCACCGAACTGTGACTTATCTTCGCCTATATCATTACTTGTGCGTGAACAATATTTATATGCCAGACAATGCCTTCCGTAGTTGTAAATGCAACGCATGAAGCCCACGGGTAAATTTCAAGAATGTCAAGTTACGCAAGGAGCTTTAGAATTTGTTGAATGATGGAGACAAAAGCCCGGACCTATTTAAAACTGTTTTATGTCGTTGTGTCGCACTTGCTATCATTCAATACTATAACAGATAAACACGAGCATGAAAATAGAAGCAAAGGAAAATGGACGAGAAGAAATGAACTGAGGACTCGGAAAAGAAAGATAAGAGAAATAAAGGAGGTAACTGGTTTAACCACGAGTATCCCATAGAGCTGAAAATATCAGGCATTTGATGAAAACGTGAAGTTAAACACGACTTAAACTACCCCCGGACCAAGTCTAAGTTTAACAACGTTTTAGGCATGTTTAACGATTTTCGGCTAAAATTTAAACAGCGTTTAAAGTTAACCAGGTTTTGAGAATTGCGTTTATTTTAGGTGTTCAGATGTTTAGATTCTAAACACATTTCCTTAACATGACGTTTATGTGTTTAGATTCTAAAGACGTCGCCATCGCATGACGTTCATGTGTTTAGACACAATAAACACTATCATAGTGTTAGCTTCTAATTGCCTTGGTGGCACATTTAACAGTGTTTAAAACACGTTAAGGCGTTCACGTTATAAATTCTCATTGCTCTGATTTAGAAATGGAGAAAACGATACTGGATTTCAATGCTTTTTAGTGATTTATAGGAGCAGTGGGCTTAGTAAATACCCACCTTTTGACAAAAAAAGTATTTTTTTGATTTTGCTGTTTTGTTGAACACGTCTAGGCGCTTAAAACTGTGACAAAATCTAAACACTTACGGTTTGCAGTGAATGTGTAAAGAGGGTAGCTATAGGCCTAGGAATTTGCTTAATAACTAAACTGTTATTTCAATGTAAATACGTAGGCCGAAGTGTGTAGATCTGGTAAATTATGCTAATACATATTATTAGCATAATTTTATTGCAGTGATACGTAGGCTGAAGTGTGTAGATATGGTAAATTATGCAAATACATATTATTAGCATAATTTTATTGCAGTAAAGGCATATGCCCCAATCTGAAAAAAAAAACCCTTTTATTTACTGAAGATATTGTATCAATGGCTGGGGGAAAAGGTGCATTTAACATGCGTCACATGTGACTCTTCACAAATTTTAGGAACAGAGGTGGTCGTTAGCTTCAGAAGAGAGCCTCCACGACCCCATGCACCACCCCCGCTTTCTCCGCCTATGTATTGCAGATGCAACTATATAGGGTAAAGTGGGGTAATATGGACCCCCGGGGCATTATGGACCCCCCTTTTAACTTTGAACTAGGGGTGGTAGGAGTGACCCTTCTATTGGTACTTGAAAGAACATCATTCAACAACTGTAATTTGGTTACTAATGGAGGGAGTGTCTTGAAAGAAATATTTAAATTTAAAATTTTCAACACGCATTTTTTTATTTATGTCATTGACATTTTAAAATATCCCTATTTTCTCTTGAGCCTCGATCTGGAGGTTGTTACCATGGCAACATGTAGTACTGACTTTATCCATGTATCAATACATGTATCAAATTCCTATCTCACATCTAATTACATTGTGTATGTGTGATCTGGGGCTAATATGGACACGTCTAAAAGCAAATATTTGACAAAAATTATTTAAGTCGTCCTATATGCAAAATGGACCAATTTCCCTTTATATTGTCAATTATCCGTGCAGATTTACCCGAAAAGGGCTGAAAACGACCAATGCAACAGATTTCGACTTAAACTAGGGCCCTTATTACTTGGTGGCTATATTATGACATTATTTGGTGTAAAATTGTTTTAGTGCTCGATACAAATCCCAATCCACCAAGATTTTGTTGTAGAAAATAGGATTGTGTCAATGTCACTCCTATAAGGTAGGCCAATTAACGCCATTGAATTACCCTTTCCGATAACTGTATTGTTTAAAGGTCCATGGCATGATCTCTAATATCCCCTCCCCCACCTCAGATTGTACCGGAAGTTGTCAAAATTATCTGAAGAAAGCTACCATTTTTCTCATTTACTAAAGGTATTTGGTTTCAAGCGAAAAAAAATCCCTATATTAATTTTACAAAGGATTCTATGATTTACATAATCGCGTTTCTAGCTCTCATATCAAAACGGATTATAATATTGCCATGAATTTTTTTCAGATGGGGCATTGGGGTAAAGGTCATTCAATCAAAATGAAACACTTTATAACTCACGGGTCACCCCTTTCAGGCAAAGTGGATTGAAATCCGACGGTGATCACATACTCTCTTAAAATCAAGAGTGAATTTAACTTTTACAGGGCTCACTCCAAAAAGAGTGAAATTTCAAACACTTTGAAGATTTTTGGGGTAAAATTTACTCTTGGTAATTTAAAAAAATAATAAAATTTAATTATTTTGTAAATTATCAAGAGAAATTTGTATCCAAAAATGTTCTTTGAAGATTGTGAAATTCAAAGCGATCAAATTTTTGTTTTAAAAGTCGACAATTTGGTAATCGGGCTCCACTTTTGCGGCAATCAACCCCGTGGTCTAAAAGGTCTACACCTTAAAAAAAATTAAATCACTTCCGACAAAATCCGCCCCCCCAAAAAAAGATCCTCGATACATCCTGAGAGTATACTACCTAAAATCAATATGAGCTTAGGTCGAGAAGAAAGGTTCGTCTCAGTTTCCCGCTCGCATAGGCGTAAAAATCACATTTTTAGTGCATTTCTTTTTTTAAGATTTTCAAGATATTTTTAACTATTTTTTAAAAAATTAGTCAAGATAAGAAAAATGGCCACGAAGTAGACAAAAAAAAAAGTCGTCTAAAAATGCAATAAAAGAATTCCCACGTAGTGCATAGCTTTTTGACTAAAAACAACAACGCAGAGCACTTATAGAGCACTTAAAGAAGCATGTCTCGGCTTCCTACACTGTTAAAAATGTTCATTAATATAACAGTGTTTTGACTGGCAGCTGGGACTCACAACAGTTAAAATCACGTTTTTTTTACAGTCATTTGCACGTTTCGAGTCCCTTTTTACAGTTATTTGCACGTTTTGAGTCCCGGCTAACAGTCAAAACGCCGTTATTTTAAGATCATTGTTAACAGTGTACAGGCCAAAAACCCTAAGCGCTATGCGTTTTTTTACTCAGAAAAAATAACCGCCACGCGGAATTTTTTTATTGCATTTTTAGACCTTTATTTTGCGGCCAATTTTTTTCTTGACCAATCCTCCTCCCCCAAAAAAGTTAGTCTCTAGAAAAAGGAAAGAAATGCGATAAAATGTGATTTTGTACACCTGATCACTCGGGAAGCTGCGCCACAGGAGGTTGAGACGAACTATTCTTTTTTTTGCCTATATGTATCATAAAACGATCCAAAATTGTTATTATGTAGAGCTTGTTTGTGTCCGTGTATGCACACTATAGAGAAAAACTTTTTTTTTTCATTAACAAAATCATCTTTTACCGATAAACCATTTTTTCGGTGAAAAAATGTTCTCTTCTATTGTGTATATACTTTGCTATAGATGTGCATAGACAACCTCTACAAAATAAAATAGTTTTCCTTTAGCTAAGTTTTACATTTCAAATCGATAAACCTGCGAAAAGCTACTTTTACCAAATTTGATATGAAAGATTGTTAGGTTAAAAACTTTTTCGATCGAAAAACGAGGTTTCTCCCAGCTTTCGAATCGATAAACCTGCTTTTTCATACTAAAAATCATTTTTTTTTTCAAATTCGATAGCACGGCTTTTGATTTTTTTTCAATCTTAAAGCCGTATTTCGCGGTTGAGAAACAAAATTTTTGAAACAAAATCTCAAGCTGTAAACTTGTGTTTATCATTGTACATTCTACCTGGTTTCCGCTTTTTTCACCGAAAAGAAAAAAGTTTTCCTTTTACTCTGCCATACACACAGCTCAAAATATAATTATGAAACAACCAAGAACTCGCGTATGATGGTTCCATTCTGTGTTAAATTATGTATGATTCAAAAGTCGGTCCTGGAATAATCATAATAATGATAATCAGTGAGATTTATGGAGCGCCTTTACAATGTAGGCAAAGCGCTATAGAAGATATAATTTGGAACAAATTTTCAAAATCTGGCGACTCCTAATTCGCTCGCCAAAATTGAAGGCCTATAATATGTTTTCTGCAGCTGTCTTTTAAAAGTAAAGACCTTTAAATTAAATCTTCTTGGAGAAAAAGTTTATCATCATTATCCGTCAACCAACAATACTAATTACCGTTGTTTTGGTCTTATATTGTGCAAACACTGCTATTGATTTCTTTTCGTTCATTTTCTTCTTCTTCATTGTCTTAATTGACTTGTAGAAAGGGCGAGCCGGGTTTTTGCCTTGTCTTGTCTGGACCCGTACAAAAAATATAGCAATCTAGATTGGTTTAACAACTTACTGGTCGAAAAATCATAAAATTCATAGAATTTCTAACACGGTCTTGCTATATATTATATAAGACAAACAAAGGAGGTATCAAAATATCGCGATACCACCTTTATAATCTCTAAATTTCTTAGACTAAAATGGAGGAACAATCTGAATTTAGATTAAAATTTTTAATCTATTACATTTATATTCCAATGCGTTTTGATTTCAATTTTTAATCTAAACTGATAGAATCCAATTAGAATAAATGTTAATGTAAGAAATTTAGAGATAGGCCTGGGTTTTTTAATGATGAAATTATCAGAAAAAATTAGTTTGTCATACAGCCTTTTCAAAGTGTAAACTTGCATATCCGGTGTCTCCTTTGGAAATCGGTAATTACCGTTTCTATTTTATAATTTTCTTTTTTATTATGTTTGAATTCAAGATTGCGTGGATGCAATGATTAATTTAAAAATATTGAATAACATTTCGCAATCGCAATTTATTAATTCATATTGACGGTGGTGAAAATTTGGGAAAGACATAATAGAAAATAAGGAGGACTTAAAAGTTCTTTATCATAGAAACATGCTTGCGACAATGAAGACCATTTGTGCATGGGTATTCTGATAATGGCGTGAATTCTCCTGTTATGTAACAGAGCGTGATACGGTGTACTAGTTAGAACAGGCAGCAGCCCTGGCTGGTATTTTACTACACAAAATGAGCGAAACAAGGGCACGTAGAATTTGTTGAATTACATAAAAACCGTGTTGTTTCTGATGCTCAAATTTGCAGTGTAGACTGTTCATAAACGTGGTTTTTGTTTGAACTAAAAAGAAAATGCAAAGGTTATTTATGGTAAGCAGAAAATTAATCGAAACTTGACGAAACTGCTTAAAAACGTATTTTTTGCATGAAAAATACATATTTAACAACCTTTAGTAACCAAACCTTGGAAAACTTCTACTTTATGTTGATAGAGTAGCACATTCCTAACATTATGCAAAAAAACCGCATGTCCGTAGCTTCCCTGCATTTACTGTAACAGAAGAAAATGCCCAACTACCTCTGGAACACCCTTTTATTCAAATTGCACGCAAATTAGATAAAAAAAATCATATTTCTACATATGCAAATTATTGCAGATTTTACAGGTGTATGCGCTAGGATGTTGTTTATTAATTTCTCACAAAATTTTGATGTTGTGGGACCATTGCCGCTTTTGTGAATTTCAACCTCTCGTCCCGCTTGCCTATATTCCAATGCAGTCTAATTTGGCCAATACGAAGAGTTTGTTGATCATACATAACTAATTCGACCTTTTAAGCGTGTTAAAATGCACGTTTTTTAGCTGTTATTACCAATGGAAACATTCATAAGTTAATATTTGTTGCAGCACCTATCTTTTAATAAGGGGGAAAATGGTGGTTGGACTTAGAGATTCATATTGGTGGTTCTGGGCACAAAACGTACAGTGCCGTATTTGTAGTTAAATAGCGCCTCAATTTGGTTAACTGGGTCCTGCAGGTTACTTGATTTCTGGGGTCATATCTTAAAAAATATTGACTCTACCTTTATGAACTCTTCAGGGACATTAGCTAACAGTGCCATCTGACCTTGCAACAAAGAATAAGTAGTCACGTGCTTTTGTTCAAAACCTATGACGCCTGCCACCAAGTGTTGCGTTTTTTTTGGGACACACGGTACATATGGAATCGAATGGCGGTGTATTATCATGGTTCAGTTGCCCAAGTCCAACCCCGGGGAGTCCAACAGAACTGTGGGCCACCTGCTGGGATTAAAATCGGGTTGTTAATTCTGGATTCAATCTGTATACGAGCTATTGATTAGAATGATTAGAATTCGCTCTCCCCGTTGGGAATAGAACAGGGGACTTCCAATATCAACGGCTAATATCCTAACCAGTGGGGCACGCTCTAAGTTCACATTCCCTCGGATTGAGAAGCACGTATTTTATATCTTTCACTAGAGGAGGCGGCGCACACAAGCATTGCAAAAAGTACACCAAGACTTCATGATTTGTTGGTTGAAACAAAATGCAGGAGTAGCACTGATATCAGGGCACATTCCTACAAGAGGCATGATTTCAATTATCAGTACTATAAGGCCAATGGAATTTGATTCTTAGTTTCTTGTTGGAGATTTTTTAAAAGGTGACGGGTCCGATTTCATTATTCATTATTTACTGTTATTTCATTATTTACTCTCATTTCATTGCATCTAAAGGCATCTTGAATACACTCTGAGGCCCGTATTCAAGAAACTTGTTTAGCTAAACGCGTTTTAGCTTAAAATCGCCGTAATTTAAAATTGCGTTTAAGCAAAACGCGTTTAAATATTTTTAAACATTTGTTTGCTTAAACAGAAGCTTTAAACACGAGGAACATCGTCGTCATTTAAAGGGACATAACACGCTAATTTTTATTTTACATATGTGATAAATTATGTTGAAACGATTCTCAACATTGGTGATATTACAATAAATTAATTAGCTCATTAGAAGACAAAAATTAAATCAAGAACTGATGGGCGCATCCATGTTACCAATAATCTCACGGCCATACTGACGTTTCGGCCATCTCGCGGCCATTGCTATGTCATGTCTATAGTTTGTCCCATGATGATTGTCAAAACAAAATAATTTACTTTTGAGTATCTAACATGTCTAATAGGTTTGTATGCCTTTGATTCGACACACATCTGCAGTGATCATATTCCAATAAAGAAATAACTACTTCACAGATTAACCTCAATACAAATAACGAGTAGGCCTCCTTACTTCGGATGTTAAGATTTTTACCACAGTATCCCAATGAAGAATAGAGCCAATTGAAGTCCAACCTGTCCCACATCACCATTCAGCTGCCCAGATAGCAAAATAGTATCATTACAAGGTAAGCATTGAAGGTCTCAATTGATTTTACACGTGGATTATATAGCATGTGGCACTGGGGACCATTACAAATGAAATCCATACCTACCCTATGGAAGGCAAAACTGGAATTCTATCGGTTATTGAACGTTGCCTTCCATAGGGGGGTTATGGAATTTATCTGGAATAGCCCACCCACCCCCCTCGCAACACCCCTTCAAACTCACCCCCATCCCACACCAATTAAAGGATTATATAAAGTGTCATCTTAACTTTTGGCCAATGACAAACTATGTTAAAATCAAAATGTATAAAAACAACTGACGATTCAGAAGAAAAAAAGGGTCGTGGGACCTTGTACTTAAAAAAAAAAAACAAAAAAAAAAAAAAAAAAAAAAAAAAAAAACGATAATGATAAATTTTCCTACAAACAAGTAACACACACAACACACGCACATACATACTCACATGACACACACACACGCACGCACCACCACACCACACACATTTGCCACATGCACACTAAAGCCACATCGTGATTCTCTATATAACAGAATCTCAGTAAAACCAGATAAACACAAGTTATGCGATCACGGTACCAGAACCAAAAGGGTCCCCCCCCCCCCCCAATTTGAAAGCCACACTCGAAGCTAGGTCACTGAACGTTGGCATGCGAGATTAGAGTGTACCTGGTAGGTAACTGGAGTTTGAGTAACACAATTGCATTATCACACGAGTAGCAGAACGGGTTAGCGTCATATCCTAAGCCTTCACATGAACGCACAGGTCACCGAACTTAGTAGGAGGGAAGAGAGTAGACCCAACTGGGAATCTAGATGGCATCAATAAGTTACGTAACACCCGTCTGAAGTTTTGCGGCACGTGTCATAGTTGACCAGGGCCATTACAAATGAAATCCATACCTACCCTATGGAAGGCAAAACTGGAATTCTATCGGTTATTGAACGTTGCCTTCCATAGGGGGGTTTGGAATTTTATCTGGAATAGCCCATTGAGGGACGCTAATATGAATGGCTCTATTCGAGCATCACATGTTGAATAGCGTTTCGGTTGACATGTAGTCCCGTTTAAAAAAAAAAAGAATATAGTGACATTTTGTGAGACACACTATATAATCCACTAAAATTCTAACATTCCATCTCACACCTGCTTTATTTTGTTGGCAAAATGGCCGTTCCCATCAACCCTGCAAGAACAATAAGCATAGCGCAGCGTGATAATATCATTAAAGACGACTACTTGGATTTAGAACAAGGCCCTATTGTGTTTAATGGTTGACCGCACAAAGAGAGTGTATCTTGGCTTTCCGTATGCGTTAAGGTGATACAAGAAATGGGCGAGAATGATATGCTGACGGAAAAACATTACCTAAAAACCACTTTTTAAACTAGCCCCGTACCTGTTTAAATTTCGATAAATTTTGCGGAGTTAAAATTGCGTCTAACTTTAAACTACTTCCTGGAAGGGTTTACTTAAGCGGATATGTTTATCTCACTATAAACGTTCGCTTAGCTTACAATTGCGCTAAACACCTTTGACTACGGGCTCCCTATCCCTCGTACAACCCAAGGGGGGGGGGTAAACGGATGATCCTGTCATGGGGGTCAGGGTGTCCCGTCAAAAGTCGGAAGGTAGGGGGTGGGGTGGGCACATTCCTTTACTTACTGTGTAAAATGCCAAAAAATGGACTTTATGTAAGTATGATGCTACTAGAAGCAAATAATGATTCTTATTATTTAGAGTAATAAACATGTGTATGCTACTTTTGCTTGCATAAATGGCAAAAACAGTCGAAAAACCCTCGATTTGGCGATTGCTTACAAATGTGCGTAAAAATAAGCTCTCCGTTATGACATCACTATGGAGTAATGTTGTTCAAACTTGATATGTTGTACTTGATTGAAGAAAAGACATATGTAGCTACACCACTGATACCAAACAAGATGATGTTTGTCGCTTAAGTACGAAAAAATTCAGGGGGGGGGGTGGTAACCACCACCCCCTTGGTAACTTAGATACAAAAAACCCTGGTTGGACGAGGGTTCTATTTATTATTACATAAAAAAGTTTCCAAGTGCTCATTAATTAAAACAGGGATATTTTCAAAAGTTTAAAGTTTTCAGTTCAAGATTTTTGCACCCGAATATGACAACGGGTGTGGCAGGAGATATGGTCCGCCGGTCTCACAGTCCGAGTCCGGGAACAATGGTGAAACAATAGGGCAATCGATTCAGTCGACTCATCACGTAACGTTAGTGTCACGCTTTATTCCGTTGTCGGTCTATGGAGCCCGGACTGTGGTTCCTGCCGGACCATATCTCCTTTCACACCGGGACAAAAATCGGGAGGAAATTCATTATTTATGGTATACTGTGACACCCCTTCCAAGTTAACTGCTTAAAATGAAAAGGAACGGATGCTTGAATATTTTGGGCAACTGACAATTTATTTTTGTTAAGTTTTCAAGAAATTTAACACTTTTTTTCCCAAAAAAGTGAAATATTTGCCACAGCGGCAAATCCGATGCACGCTCCAACACGAAACTAAAAATCAAATTCCCTTGGCCTAATCACATGTTTTGAGCGGTTTCTCTCATGTAGTTGTAGGCCTGTTAAAGGGAAAGAGTGTCACGTGACATTTAAAAGCAATCAGGGTTAAGATTCAGAACTTAAATACAATTCCTTCTTAGTGAATATGTCAACGGTACCGTTACTAACCAGGGAGCACGCATGCCATGTTACGAGACATTTAAAAGCAATCTGGGTTAAGATTCAGAATTTGAATATCCTTTAGCCCCGGAGCTAGCAGACATTTGTAACACATCTCAAGTACAAAAGGTTTTAGTGATTAAATATGTAGACAGACTGGCAAGGACCCCTGAAACAGAATTCTTAAGTGCCACAAATGGTGCCTTAAGGAGAGGGGCCAAGACAGGAAAGGTATAGTTTGTACAACATATAGTTTAAGAGTTATAGTCTAAAAACAGCAAAAAACAATAAAAAGGGCCAAGTTCAATTGTTCAGGGGTCAATTGTTTAAGTTGCTCCGATTTGGATAAAAAAATGGTGCAAATTAAAGGTCAAGCCCCATTGAATGCAATGGACGTTGAAGGATAACCGAACATACAAGTTAAAAGGACAACCAAAACCTGTGTTTCGAACTTCCTCCGCTGCCCTAATAAGCCAAATCGCCATGATCAACTCATGTCCTTTGACCACAGGAAAATTGCCTTTTGTATTTTCGGAAAACAAAATCCATTTTGGGGGATGAAAATATGGAGAAAAATATTTTACTGTATCTAAATAATACAAGGCATATGTTTTTGTTGACTACATTGCTGGAATAGTAATAAAAACACACAATTTTAAAGCTATAGTTTTGATATGTCAAAGGTCAGGAGTCCTAAAAGGAGGCAAAATCTTCTAACAATTTGTTTGTAATGCCAATAATGCCTATTAGCAATATAAAGAAACGCGTTTGTATTATTAGACGGTGGGTATGGTCTATCTACGCTGTTGTTTTTCATAGTCCCATAAAGGGTTGAAGATAAAACCCGGTGTGGAAATTGTTATAAATAATTATTAACACCGCATAACTCCCTTGTTCACTAAATAAAAGTTGCAATTTTTTTTTAAATTGAATTAAATGCCACCTCAATTTCTTTTCTACAATAGCAGTGACCAAATGGATACGCATAGATTTTAGCAAAACAACGGTAGTGGGGGACTGTAGTGCACATATCTCATGTGAGTGTGCAAATCTGGATAAAACTGTGAATGTTGGTACACAAGTACTTTATGCATTGATAATCCATAAAATTGATGGAAGCACTTACCACACCCCTTTCATGGCTCCACCTTGGATTTCAAGGTTACACAGGAGTAAAAAATTTAAAATGTTCCGATTGTGTTGGAAAGCACACCATGATGTTTGTCTGGTTACAGGTATTCTAAAAAGGTATAGTTGATACTACCTATGGCTTATAGTTTGGAATTATGGGGTAAAAAACTGTAAAAATGGTGAAACTGTCAATTTTGGTGTGTACAGGGGGTCAAAAGTTAAAAGTTGCTCCAATTTTTGTAAAACGTGGTTCAGGTTGTTGGGTCAGCTCATAGAACGAAATATAGGTATAGTTTTGACTATTTTAAGTGTTTTGATTATTAACCAAAATGGCGAATCAAGTCAAATGGCTATTGGCAGCTATTGTATTCTATTGACCTGTTACCTATTTTGCTGGATAACGTGAAAACTCATGCATAACAGATACGGCCACTCTTCCTTATTTGATCCTTTAAGACTGGAAACACTTTTCATCTGAATCAAAGCCTTTTAAGCTTTTGACCCATGCACACACCAAAATTGACTTTTTCACTATTTTTACAGTTTTACCCCATAACTCCGAAACTATAAGTCTTAGATAGTGTAAACTATACCTTTTTGAATCCTGTACCAGACCACACATGGTGTCTTTTCAACACAATCGGGAGATTGAGATTTAAACTTTTGACCCCTGTATAACCTTGAAACTCAAGCTGGCGTTCAAAGGGGTTTGCAGAGTGCTTCCATCAATTTTATGGATTATCAATGCCTAAAGTACTTGCTATTATGCAAAAATTCACAATTTATCCGAAGCGCACACTCTTTCACTACAGTCCCCTGCTACGGAGAGATTTTCACAATCGGCCCGGTATGCAGAGGAGAAAAGCACTTCAGATTCCTTTCCAAAAGGCCTTGTTACGCTGTTGGAAAGAATCCAGGTATTATCACCCCATTCAGATTGAGTAATTTGTTCGTGATGTAAGGCGAACAAACTCGTTAAAGAAAGGTTGTGCCGCTAGCTTTGACCTAACAACTTTGTGCAAAATCTCATTTCTATTCAATTTATCGTGTTTTTTAGAAGAAAATAAAAGTCAATGGTATTTATCGATCTATATTATTATAAGAGTGAGCCCTAAAAAATTTCAACCCCCATATTTTGGTATGGCTGCAATGCATATTACATGTAACATGTATTGGTTTTATTCAGTAAACCTTGGTTCACATTGTTAAATCACAAATGAATTAGGGTTGATTCCCTTTCTATACATGCTGTTTATGGAACATTGTAAATTACGGCACGAGAGAAATATCTTCCATTGGTAGTGCAATAATTGGCCTCTAATTGTTGATTTTTAGAATGAAGATTTATTTTGACGTGGAATTGGTCTGCACAACAGAAAATATTTCCTTAAATCCTTAAGGCCCAACCCATACACTTAACCCCGTCTAACCAGCCTTTTTTTGTCACCAGATTACCAAGGAGGGGGGTTACCACCCCCTCGAGAATTCGTTATAAAGCACCCGAGCCTTATGATTTCTCATACCTTTGGATAGCTATGGTCCTTCTCTTTCCATTGATACCAAAACAAGAACCAAACTACCTAGTATGGTGTCACAATGACGACATCAAGTCCGCGATTCCGCACAATTGGCATTTCCACAGAAAATAGGCGAAAATTCAATTTTGCGCAAAAAGCTAGGAATATCAGATTTTCATGCGGTTTTCAGCCCTAAATGATGGCAAATGACTATTTTTACATAAACGTAAAGTTTAAGCGTCATACTGTGCATAATATTTTCCAAAAATGCACCATAAAATATTCTTGGGTGGAAACCACCCCTCCTTACCTTTCGACTTTGATGGCATACCCTAACTCCGGTGAAAACAACCCCCCCCCCCCCCCCCCCGGTAAGACGAGATTTAAAGAAACTTTAGAACCAAAGAAAACGAAATTATGAATGAAAGCAATCTTAAGAGGGGATTGTAAAATATTTCAAAATAACGATCTAGTCTAGCACCGAATGCTTACCTATCCTCTCCTTCCTGTCCTTTGCAGAGTCTTCTTTGACAGTTAAAGTCTAGAACATCAGCTCTGACAGCTCACCTGAGAGAGACATTACACTGTCAGATTGTCGCCTAAAATGACGAGCATACCAATGAGGCAGTCAAGGTAACGCTAACAAACACTGCAATGATTGGCCAGAGTCCATTTGATTGATTAAATATTCATATGCACAGAAGTGCGTAATAGTGCACCATTCTATATAAAATGCATACATCCACACAATAGATTACATTTTAAAGAGACACTGGCACATTTGAAAAAAAAAGAACAAAATTTCAAAATTAATATTTTTGCATGGTTATAAAGCAGTTTGCTTACATTAGCCCTCACCTGGAATGATTAAGTCCAGATCAGCACCCTTATGGTTAAACAGAATGATTTTATAATAAAATAATAATAAAGTACAGTATCACGTGCACTTTATTCCGTCAAGGCTGCTGAATTCAACTGGGAGCAGACAAAGTGGGTGCAGTAAATGTACCAACCCCTCCGACCGAAATGGAGATGTTGGTATTACATTATAACGCAAGTAAAATACACGTTTTGTCGCTTGTTTGACTTTATACCACTTTCCGTTCACTCTGAGATATCCTAATTTTTCCTTTGATTTTCCCTTAAAAGGAATATAAAATCTCAGAAAAATATTTTAGTGTACTTTGTATCTTTCCTCGTAGCCTTAAATATTAATCAGCGTTTAAAATTAAAATAATAAACCGTTTTTGGGCCCCAATATTTGAAAAAAAAAGAAGTTTTATCAACAGAAGATGTAGTTTCGAAAATGATTACGTGACTTTTGCTAAGCGATGGCGGCCGAGAAATTCAAAACGAACAATAATGATTTTTTTAAATGTTATGTAGCAATGTTTTCTTATTCCAAAACCGTTCGAGCTGATGATTCAACTCAAGCCTAAGGTAAAAGTTATTTCTGACTTGTTTTGTATGAATAACGGGCGACGATGAGGTCGTATGTCCCAGCATTCTTCTTATCGTGTCCAAACACTGCGGTTCTCAAATATGATCCAACCAGAGATGGGTACAACGTCTGGCTGCTTCACTGAATTCCGCAAGGCCATTGTTTGTGCATTATTGCTCCAGCAGTGGGCAGACCAAGAGATGTTCCATTGTCGGTGGTGCTGTTCCACAACCAAGGGTAGTGTCCTGATCCGCTTCCAGGTAGCCCCATTTCTGCAAGGAAACCTATGGTATGTCCCACATTAAAGCGCCTAAATCGGGTTGTGCTTTATGTCTGTATTACTGTAATCTAATTTGATTTGTTTTTGCGAGTTGCTATATTGAAAGAAGCTTGGCCACCAATGTCTGACTTTGGCGGCCATTTTAAAACGCCCTCTATTTACCTACAGAGTGTCCTGATATTTTGGTACCCTTTCAAATTCGAGAGTGAGGGCCTAAGGAAGTGCCACCAAAATTTGACGCTTTTGTCCGACTTGTCACCATATCTCGAAAAATTGCTCTTTTTCTTAACGTATTCAAACACAGCAGTTCCCAAACATGACCCAATCAGAGACCAACACAACGCCCGGCTGTCCCACTGAACCCCGCATGCAAGGTCCACTTCCGCGCACCGCCGCCCCAACAGCGAGCAGACCAAGAGATGTTTCTTCGTTTGCGGTGCCGCTCAACAACCACAAGCAGTGTCCAGATCTGCTTCCAGATAGCGCCACCCCCCCCCCACCCCCCCCCCCCCCCCCCCAAGGAAAACCCGGATCGGCCGACTCCGGCTCCCAACCTGCTGAGATCCCGCTATTCAGCCCATGAGGAGCCAGCCACAAGACAACTCTACTAAATTCCCCAGAGACTGCTCCAAGGGGCCGGACTTTGCTCTCGCTGGACTTAGGCGGCCGACAGCCGGTCTCCGTCCGGACATGGCCGGGTGCTTCACACCAGACACTTGGCAGCATTCGAAAGGCGAAAGTAGCCGAGCAGTCTAAAGCGCTGAGCCGTCGGCAGGGCATAAGATCGACCGAGCGGCCATGGCTCGAGCCCCGCGAGAGTCGGTTTTCTTGGTCATACTCAAATAGTTCCTATAAGGTCGGAAATTGCTTAATCACGCAGCATTAATGTAGTGTGAATATGGAATTTCTCCTCGCTCCCACCCTTTGCATAGAATGTGCAGGTATACGCAATTGGTACCAGGCGCCTCATGGTTCGGAGAGTCATGAAAATCTGTTGGTACCGTGTGTCAGTTGATTCAATCCTGAAAACGTAAAAGTTCCATACATCATCGAAAAAAAGTTAGGGATCATCCCGGGTCTGTTACCTGCACTAATTACTCCAGGTACCAGAGTCCCCTAGTGTGATGCGGGAACCCCTTTTACTGAAGGTTAAATTCATCCAGATCTAGATCAAGATCCAGTTACGCTCTTGCATGCTCGCTACACTACGACGGAGTACTGTGATATTCCGGCAGAGGCATCTAATGCTGCATCAAGTTTCTTGGTATGGGTTGATCCTTCCCAAACAAAGCAGGTACATTATGCACGCGAACAGCACAGAGAAACGCCGTCGATCCCAGGGCACGTGGGCAAGCACCTCATCCTGTGCCAGCGATTTTGTTCAGTATATTATTGCGTATGCGTATGACCTACATAACAGACCTCTTCACACCAGTTACACAGTCCTTTGGCCGCGCAGACGGAAAGAATACACCCGCATCACGGATGGACTCGCCTGCAGGTGACTTTCCTCACAATAAGGAGTGAGTTCATCCAAAGCCCCGGAGAGACTGCCTTCGACAACCTCGAAGCCTGAATCCCGTGCCCCAATTCCAAAATCGTCTGCATTGATAAACGACAGGCTCCCGCACTCCCAGGTCGACCATCGGCACAGATGCCGAACAGAAGAGACGCGAGCACACTCCCACAGGTTTGAGAGTTGTTCTTGGTCAATCAATCTGAGGGTGCTGATTTCAAATCTGTTATATGTTCTTAATTTAGTTATAGAATAGGAGTGATCTTTGAAATCGATTTTCATTTTTTCCTGTTATGCGGTCGTGTTGATCATGTTGATGGACCCCATCCTGACCATGTTTTGGTAAAAATTCCAACAGCAAAGTGGTTTTCAGAAGGGGCTGAGGCTTATGCACCAATGGGAGTGCAGAAGAGAAGTGTTAAGAGAAAGCCCTTCAAGGGGGTACAGTGTGAGTCAAAAAGAATAGGACCGTGATTGATTATATTTTATCAAAAAATTAATTGCGCTTGATAAAAAAAGTTTTAGATATTCGAAACAAGCATGTTCTTCCGCTCATTAGAAAAAAAGAATCACCGAAATTCATCATTTCTAACCATTGTTATGCCTGTTCTGCCGAATGAACCCATTTATCCAGCTGTCCACGGAATGCTGAATGCTTTGAATATATGTGAGTACCTGGGAAATGACTGGGTCATTGAAATGTAAATGAGATTAGCATGGTCTGCACAAAATCAATAATAAATAAAATAACAAATCTGAAGGTATTTTCAAAACTAACTTGGCATCTTGGTAGAAAGGTATCAGGTATCATGGCCCCTCCATATCCAGATGTACAACAACTTTTATAGTTGACACTTACTTGCAGACCCATTCTCCCGTTGAGTCTTGCTCAGTTTGCCTTGTAGTTCCCGCAAGCAAACCGTACACCTTGGAAACAGGTTATTATAGCAATGGTCAGGAAATTTCATGACTGTGGAACCATCAAGAACCGACAACATGAAGCATCAGGAAGAAGACGGACTGCCAGGTCCCAAGCTAACATTGCTCGAGTGAGACAAGCTCTGAGAATGAAACAAAGTATCAGCTCAATTCCTGGGTTCATTTTCAGAGTTTGTCTCACTCGAGCAATGTTAGCTTGGGACCTGGCAGTCCTTCTTCCTCATGCTTCATGTTGTCGGTTCTTGGTGGTTCCATAGTCATGGAATTTCCTTACCATTGCTATAATAACCTGTTTTCAAGGTGCACGGTTTGCTTTTGGAAACTGCAATGCAAGCTGTCTCTGAATGGGTCTGCAAGTAGGTTTCAACTATAAAGTTTGTTGTACATCTGGATATGGAGGGGATATGATACCTTATACCTTTCCACCAAGATGCCAAGTTAGTTTTGAAAATACCTTCAGATTTGTTATTTTATTTATTATTGATTTTGTGCAGACCATGCTAATCTGTTTTTGAAACTCGCGAGTTTACATCTCATTTACATTTCAATGACCCAGTCATTTCCTAGGTACTCGCACATATTCAAAGCATTCAGCATTCCGTGGACAGCTGGATAAATGGGTTCCTTCGGCAGAACAAGCATAACAATGGTTAGGAATGATGAATATCGGTGTTTCTTTTTTTCTAATGAGCGGAAGAACATGCTTGTTTCGAATATCTAAAACATTTTTTATCAAGCGCAATTAGTTTTTTGATAAAATATAATCAATCACGGTCCTATTCTTGTTGACTCACACTGTAGGGTGGGCACCCGACATAGAAGTGTGTTTGTTTGGTAGGAGTTATTACAGTAATTACCCTAAAAGAGTGTGCCTCAAGGGGGGGGGGGGGTAAGGTAGGCACCTGCTAAGAATGGTTTTAATTTAATATGAATAATTAGAGATTATTAATCATATTAAATTAAATTAAATGGTTAAAGATATTTACTTTCAAAAGTTTAGCCTCTCAAAAGCAAGTATTAAGCTCAAATGACATAGCTACGGAGTTTATGTAAATTACCTTGAAGAGTGTGCCTGAAAAAGGGTCAGGGTTAGCACTCGATAAGGAATGTAGTAAATGAATATAAATGGTTACATGTATTATATCACATTGTGTTATCCATTTTAATGATTAACGGTATTTACTTCTGTTATAAGGAAAATTAAATCCGAGCGGTCAAATATAGTGAATTTCACCATAAGCAAAAGTAATCGTCCCATCATTGTTAATTCCGGTTCAGAGTTATAATCAATTCAACCCATATGATTCCAATTACAGCTCCCTTGATAATGTGATCTCAGTGAATTTCCAAATCAAATTGAAATTCAAAATCTCTCGCTGACATAATTATACCGCAATCCTCCAAATAGATTGCGAGCTTCATTTCAATTTAAAGCAAGCATGTCCGTGAGTGGACAGTTGTGTTTATTTACAAAATTTGACCGCTCCCATTACTATCAATGACTGTCAATGGCTTACCAAAAGGCGGCGCTATACTATTGCTATACATAATCAGATAGGGCCGTTCCAAATTTTATGGAAAAAGTGATTTTTAATTTTTGGGCGGGAGAATTCGGTGCGCATCATAAAAAAAGTCGGTTTGGGACCGCCATTTTGAATTTGTGCAATCGATTTTGTACTTTTTGTCTGTTATGTGGTCATATTGATGTACCCAATCAATGACCAGAGTTTTGGTTAAAAATTCCAACTTGCAAAGTGGTTTTCAGAGGGGGTCCACTTGGATTTCCTTTATGCACCAACGGGAGTACAGAAGACCTTACGCACTTAAGTGTTAATAAATGTCCCCATGGATTGGACGAATGAAGCTGCAATACTGCATTTGTCTCGACTCTCTACTTGATAATTGGAAAGACGTGCAATTTAGCTGTAAATATTTTAGTACACTGATTGAACTATAAACACATAACACGCACTATCCAGTAAAACAAGAATTGTTGCAACAGCGCAAGATGACAGATCAATTTAGCACATTATTTTACTCTAAGGTTTAAGCACCAGGATATGTTTTTAATGAGTATTTCGTCATCCATACTCTCCTCCCCAACCTATCAAACCTATCAAAAAAGGTTGAGATTTGTACAGCCTGTCTCAAAAAAGTGGTTCAATCAGGGAAAAAATGGTTAAATATGAAATTTCAAAATAAGTCATTCTTACTCCTTGAGCATAATATTTTTGTTTGTGTTTGTGTTTGTTTCATCTCGTTTGCTTTTGTCAATCTCGAGATATAATCAATTTAGTGCGATTAGTACGTCAGCCCGGACCAGTTTTGGGCACCAAGGGGTAGGTGGAAGAGTAGAAAAATTTCATTGCTACCACATGCTAGGTACATATGTGGGGATCCTCGACCTGGGTGGATGTAGAAATCAGAAGTTATTTTTTATGGGCCAAAAAAGGTCAAAATTGACCCAAATTAGGTAAAAATCATTGAATGGTGATTTATTTATTCCAACTTAAACCAGTATTTCATTTCCCCCACTATATAGCTGTAGATTCAAGAAAAAATTGAATGTTGGATTCTAGGGTTAATTTTGACCCCAGAAAGGGCCCTAAAGGGGTCAAAATTGACCCAAATAAGGAAAAAATCATAGGATGGTGATTCCAACTTCATATTAATGTAACATTATTTAATTTTCCCCACTATATAGCTGTAGATTCAAGAAGAATTTGAATGTTGGAATCTGGGGTTATTGTTAACCACAGAAAGGGCCCAAAAGGGTCAGAATTGACCCAAATGAGGTAAAAAATCATAGAATGGTGATGTATTTATTCCAACTTAAACCAGTATTTCATTTTCCCCGCTCTATAGCAGAAGATTCCAGAAGAAATGGAATGTTGGAATCTAGGGTCAAATTTGACCCCAGAAAGGGTGAAAAAAGGGCTTAAAATTGACCCAAATAAGGTAAAAATCATAGAATGGTGATGTATTAATTCCAACTTTACACTAAAATGCAATAGTATTTCAATTTCTCCACTCTATAGCAGGTAAAAATAAGGTAATATGGTAAGGTAAAATTCATAGATTGCATAGATGTATTTATTCCAACCTCATCTTAAATATAGTATTTAATTTTCCCAGCTCTATAGATGATGTGACATTTGTTTATGTTGTGGCGCCCCTGTTGGTGTAAGAGAGAAACTGGCAGGCAGAAGCCCCTATACTTTGCACAGGTAATTTCGTTTTTCAGCTCTAACTTTGGTTTCAATTTAAATAATACCAACATTCATATTAAACATGCTTGCTAATGCTACCAGTTGCATATTGCAACCGATTTAGGTCAAGAAAGGTTCTGCAAGTAATTTATGACCAGATTTTATGTGGTCTGTCATTGAACGACTGTAATATTTTGCCTGCCAGAAAACAACAGAGGGCGTCCTGAATGTCAATTTGTGACATCATAGGTCACACCATCTAGCCGTGTTGTTGGATTTTTAAGAATTTGAAGCTTGGGAATCTGGGGTTCAAAATTGGCCCCCAGAAGGACCAAAAAAGGGTGTTTAGTTGGGGGGGGGAAATTTCGTGTGTAATGGCTTTGTTAAAGGGAACAAAATGAGGGTTTTAAAAATCATAGAATGGTATGGGATTGAGTCCAACTTAACCCAGTAGTAGGTATTTCATTTTCCCCTGCTCTATAGCAGAAATTCCCAGGAAGAGAAAAGACATGGATGTTGAATCTAGGGTTCAAAATTTGACCCCAGAAGAAAGGGGTGAAAAAAAAGGGCTTACTTTAAAATGACCAAATAAGGTGGTAAAATCAAGAAGAATGGAATGTTGGATCTGGGGTTATTGTTAACCCCAGAAAGGGCCCCAAAGGGGTCAAAATTGACCTCAAAATGAGGGGAAAAATCTTAGAATGTGATTGTATTTATTCCAAACATTTAAACCAGTAGTATTCATTGTTCCCCGCATCTATACGAAGAAAGAAGATGACAGAAGAAGAAAATGGAAATTTGGAATCTAGGGTTCAAATTTGGACCCCATAAAAAAGGGTGTGTGAAAAAAATGGGCTCCTTAAACATTGACCCAAAAATTAGGTTAAAAATCATAGAATGTGATGTATTAATTCCAACTTATCTAAAGCAATAAGTATTTCAATTTTCCACTCTATAGAGGTTAAAAATAAGGGTTATCGGTAAGGTAAAATTCATAAGATTGTATAGATGTATTATTCCAACCTCATCTTAAATATAGTATTTAATTTTCCCAGCTCTATAGATGATGTGACATTTGTTTATGTTGTGCGCCCCCTGTTGTGTAAGAGAGAACTGCAGGCAGAAGCCCCTATACTTTGCCAGGGAATTTCGGTTTTCTGCTCTAACTTTGGTTTTAATTCAATAATACAACAGGCAATTTAAGCATCTTTCTAATGCTACCAGTTGCATATTGTAACCGATTTAGATCAAGAAAGGTTCTGCAAGTAATTTATGACCAGATTTTATGTGGTCTGTCATTGAACGACTGTAATATTTTGCCTGCCAGAAAGCAACAGAGGGCGTCCTGAATGTCAATATGTGACATCATAGGTCACATCGTCTCTAGCCGTGCATTTAAGAATTTGAATGTTGGAATCTGGGGTCAAAATTGACCCCAGAAAGGACAAAAAAGGGGTTAAATTTACCCAAATAAGGTCATAATCATAGAATGGTGATGTATTCCAACTTAAACTAGTATTTCATTTTCCCCACTCTATCGCAGAAGATTCCAGAAGAAATGGAATGTTGGAATCTAGGGTCAAATTTGACTCCAGAAAGGGTGAAAAGGGGCTTAAAATTGACCCAAATAAGGTAAAAATCGTAGAATGATGCTGTATTTATTCCAACTTTATATTAAAAAGCAGTAGTATTTCATTTTCTCCACTCTATAGCAGTAGATTCAAGAAGAATTTGAATGTTGGAATCTATCTGGGGTCAAAATTGACCCAGAAAAGGCAAAAAAGGTCAAAATTGACCCAAAAAGTTACAAATGACAAGGTAATCATTCCACTTATATGCATTTTAAGACTTCTAAAATGAAACCTCATTTCTATTAATATATTGGTAGTAGGTAATAAACTAAATTTTGACATATTGGGTCAAGATACACCCCAATTTAATATATAGTTTCATCTTGATTGAATCGCCTGACTCCAATACCCATCTGTTAATTATCGTGCCCGTATCATTTCAACCAGTTTTGATATGAGGGCTAAAAACGTGATTTATGAAGCCTCCTAGAATACTGTGTAAAATAATAAATTCTATCTAAGTTATATCTAATAATATCTAAGTTAAATATTTAAGTCCTACAATTTCACAGAGTAAATGAGACAAATAGTACATTTCTACAGACACCAATATTATATTCTGATCACTTCCTGTAAAATCTGTTGATCCCGGGGACGAGGCTATTTAAGGCCAAGTAAAAAAATAAAACAGTTGATCGTCCGGACTTTTGAAAAAAGTTGGTGAGGGAGGCCTTTATTATTTGTTATTTTATTTTTTTTTTCAAAGATGTCCGCCATGTCTAAGATGGCCACCATGATATATTTGAAGATTGCGTTTGCGTTGTGGAAATAGTAGTATGTAAGAAGGTTTAAGAAATTGCTCAACAAAATGAAGGACACTCTTTAAAATATGTATGAGAGTTCAATAGTGCTCCGATATTTTTGTTGACTTCATTTTCCCCCTTTTTAGCCTTCTTTTTGGTGGTGTTGTTGCTTTTTAAAAAAAATAACAAATAACAAAATCGGTGCGGCGTCCAAAATCGGAGCGGGCGGGGACGATCAACTGTTTTTTTTTACCTGGCCTTAAAGAGTGGATCTTTTATCAATTTGACCCCAAAATTGACCCTAGAAAGGGCCCAAAAGAGGTCAAAATAGACCCCAAAAGAGTGTGAAGCTATCAATTGGCTATTGGCAATAAAAAGCTATCTTTTGAGAAGAAACTCCATAGACAAATGTTTGCACTTTTTGTCAGCTGGCAACCACATAGATTTGCATCAATTGACGAAACGATTGCCATGTTGGCAAAGGTGGATAATATCATCATCATCTTTGACTTTTGTCGAAATCCGTGGCATACTTCTTTGGAAAACGTCTTTATATGTATTGCTGCTCCCACTTCAAAGTAAAGCTGGTATCTCTGCTGCATAGCATATCAGAGTAGGTTAGTGATCTGCTACCTCTACTTGGACATGGAAGACTCCACAGAATAAAGGTCTGATATAATCTGTTCCTTGACTTGAAAGCAATGCCCACCGAACTGTGCTCTATTCTGTGCCACAATTGTGGTAATAGGAGGTATTTCACTTCGGTAGGATGTTTTTTCCAGGAGATATTTTCAACTGGTATGAGTTGCCTGGTATAAGTGCCACTTAAAAAGTCCTGCAGCTCCCCCTTCATTGTCAATGTTTCTGCACCATACAGTAAGATGTTTTCCACACAGGCCTGTAGAAGGCAATCTTAGTTGTTCAGGAGACAACAGACTTTCATATTATATACTTAACCATATACTTAATAATATAATAATAATAATAATAGTATATATAATTATATACTTAACAGTTGTAATAATTTCAGGGCAGAAATAAACCACAAGATCAGATTTAACAACATTTTAGGATAGCGTTCATTCTGGGAGACCAACTGTTACTCTCCTACTGGATTGTTTTACCTAGTTTAAATTGTGGCGTATTGGGTTAAATTTTGACCAATTTGAGTTGGGCCATTTTGATCCCTTTTCAAAGGTTTTTCATTGCGAATGTCCGTAAAAGGAACACTAAATTAGGAGAGTGGCAGTTTTTTGTTCAAAAGGGGACTTCCCCCAAAATTACAAAGGGGCAAATTTGGTCCCCCCCCCAAAATTACAAAGGCGGAAAATCTGGCAAAAGTGGACTTTTTACATATTTTCACTCACAAAATCTATTTTTGACCTTTTAGGGGTTATGGGGCTTTTTGGAATGAGAGCGTCAGCCCCACCGCCCCTCCCCTGGTTACAAGCCTGATATTGTGCATTATTACCAATTTTAACAGAGCAAGACTGCAGATATGTAAGCCATGCATTAATTGGTTACTATTATTTGACCAAATTGGGTGTAATTTGACCATTATTATCCACAGTTTTCAATTTTGGATGTCACTACTGATAAAGTGAATAAAGATTTTAAATTGGCAATTGATTATTGAAATTCCTGCTTTAATATTGAAACATATGCATACCAAATACAATTGTCCTTGTTTTTACCCATTTTAAGCCATTTTTAACCTTTTGGCCATTTCTGGGGTTTACATTCAAATTCTTCAATCTACAGCTATATAGTGGGGCAAATAAACTATATACTATTACATTTTAAAATTAAGATTGAATAAATACATCACCATTTTATGATATTTACTATATTTGTGTCAATTTTTACCCCTTTTTGGCCTCAGATTCCAACATTCAAATTCTTCTTGAATCTACAGCTATATAGTGGGGGAATTATAAAGTATTACATTTCAATATGAAATCGAAATAAATAAATCACCATTCTATTATTTTTACCTAATTTGGGTCAATTTTGACCCCTTTTTTGCCCTTTTTGGGGTTAAAAATAACCCAAGATTTCAACATTCAATTTTTTCAATCTACAGCTATATAGTGGGGCAAATGAACTGTTACATTTCAAATTTAAGATGGAAAAATACATCACCATTCTATGATTTTTCCCACATTTGGGTCAACTTTGACTCTTTTTTTGGCCCTTTCTGGGGTCAAAAATAACCCCAGATTCCAACATTCTAATTCTTCTTGAATCTACAGCTATATAATGGGGAAAATTAAAAACTGTTACATTAATATGAAGTTGGAATCACCATTCTATGATTTTTACCTTATTTGGGTCAATTTTGACCCCTTTTTGGCCCTTTCTGGGGTAAAAAGTAACCCCAGATTCCAACATTCAAATTCTTCTTGAATCTACAGCTATATAGTGGGGAAAATTAAATACTGTTACATTAATATGAAGTTGGAATCACCATTCTATGATTTTTACCTAATTTGGGTCAATTTTGACCTTTATTGGCCCATAAAAAATAATTGCACCACTTCTGATTTCTACATCCACCCAGGTGATGATCCACACATATGTCCCTAACACCTGGTACCATTGGCATTTTTCTACTCGACCACCTACCCTAACTCGAAAACTAGAGCTCTTTTTAAAGTGGCTGACGTACGAATATATGAAAATCGATTTTGTGCCACTTTTATGCATGGGCAGAGTTGTTTCGCCCAGTTAGGCCATGCTGTCTTGAAGCTCACAAAAGATTGCAACTTGATAAAAGAAACAAAACACAAATTAAAGTAAACATAAGAAGTCTAGTTTTATCGACACAAGATTTAATAGTCAACATAACCAGTTCAATGATAATATCTTCTTTTCATAAATAATAAACAATACAAATATTTATTGCACGTTAATCCAATGGAGCTTTGAATTTATTACAAAATTGGTATCTGTTAAAATCATGCCAAGAGGAATGTTATTGCAACCAAAATAAACACTCCAAATCCAAACAAATGGTTTAAAAATATTGCACTATCTTTGTGCATTTACTAATTGTTGGAGTCAATAAAAATTTGAATTTGGAAGCAAAGTATCAAAGTGTTGGTAGGAATTTGCGTTTCATGATACTTCAAGGCCATAAAAACTCTCCTTCAGGTTGCTATACGCCGGCTGTACGCTCACGGTTCTCTTCTAACAAACAACAGTATGTCGAATGTTATTCACGTTATCTTAAACTTACTGATCATAACTTCCACCATTACGTAACTGTTTTCGTATCTTTAAGAGTTTCTTTATGAAGTTAATCCCTTTTTAAAGAATTTCATATCTGTTCAAGTGTGAATAACTTATGTTTAACTAATTCGTTCACCATTTTCTCTCAACCAGAAAGTGGCACAAACTCGACTTTTAATGTGATGTACAAAACGACTTACTTATGTTGAGATATAATATTGAAAAAAAATCGGTTTTTGATTGTACCATTTTTTTAGACAGGCTGTATATCATCTGAACTGTTGGCTAAAATATTGCATGTCTAATGGTAAATATAGACTTGATCTACTCTGGAAGAAATTTCTAATTTTGAATAAACGTACACAAACTATTGTCGATTTCAAATTAAGTGAGAGTTTTTGCATATTTTTCCATGGAGTGGTGTTAATGTGAGGGGTCAATCCTTGACCATGTGGAAACTATGCCTTTGTTGCCATTACAAAACGTATTGTGGCCTTGGTACAAAGTTACTGCACATACTAGGCTTACAGGACACTGATAAATTCAGTTCATACATGGTCTGTTAACGATAAAAGACTACTGCCATGGTTGGCCGCGATGTCAAGGAACGCATAATTCGCTTTGCACTAATCTCATGCAATGTTGAATGATCAAATAAAAAACTTAGTTGCGTTGTGTGTATTAACATAAAAAAATGCATTATTTCTGCTATGCTGTGCTATTTTGCAGTGTCAAAGTAAGCTGTGTTTCAAATAACAACGTTTGATTAAATAATTGCGGATATTTTCACACTTCAATTGAAACACCTGGTTGATTCTTTAAAGTAGGACTTGAATTAAATACGATCTTTATATAGGAATATACATTGATTGAGTACCATAAGCTTTTTACCTGTGACCATTAAAATAAATCCTTTTACCTCTCACGGTTAATACAGACCTCTATAGTAGATTTAAAATTGGGTGAGACCGCATAGCTTATAAGAAAAAAACAAAGCAAACATGTACACAATTTTTTAATGCATCCAAGTACGTTGAATATTTAATTAAAATCATTTGGAAAAAATACATACATGTACACTTATCAACACATCATTGCTATATCACCCAGGGGTTACATAAAACCCGAAATATTAAAGTTAAGTAATATTTTAGAAGGAGCAAATTCATGACAAAATCCATATCTATTTTCTTGTATTTTATCCCCATATTTTAGTAGCAGTATAATAAGATGGCAAACGCAATCCACCGATTATTGGACAAATTTCAGCAATTATTGTTTTCTTTTGTAGATCGTTTTGAGACCTAAACAACTTATAAAAAATTCTGAATCTCAAAATGGTGATGAAAGCCTTTCTACTGCCAGTTTACTACACGAACACGAATTTTACTTTTATCAAAATCGTATGATTTGGGTGATAAATGTTGGCGCTTCAAAACTATTTATTGATTTATTTATTGATTGATTCATTATTTATTATTTATTTTTAAATGGGGAAATTGAAGAATAGCATCAGGCGGAACCTACAATACGAAAGACAAGTTCTCATCTGGAAAGGAACATTTATTTTCAAAAGATCACACCACTTATTTCGAGAATACAATATCAAATGAAATTGCACAATAATTCTTAAATGCATTTTCAGGTGGTACTAAATTTTAAGGAAATTAAATAATAATTTCTAATAAGGAAACGTATCTATCAACGGTGTTCAAGACGCAATGTAAAAATACAACAAACATAGCATTGACGGTTTTAAAAATAAATTTGGTTAATATTATCTTAAATTTGTATTTTCCAGTTCTTAAGCTTTGGAGCTAACTGACACAATTCATCATGGTACGATTAAATGTCACCCAGATGTGAATTTTCTTGAAAAGTTAGCCTCCTTAACCTGTTACAAAAATGTAAAAAAATACACTGACATGTTACACATTAAATGTGCAAAAATGTGAACAAAAATTCCTCAGCAGCCAACCTTTTCCTGAAATGACGTCATTTATTAAGTTGAAAACGAAATAAAAATGACAGTTTCTTACGTAGGGATTTAAAATCGAGAAAATCAAGTTTTAAAGATTTTTGTAAAGATTCTTTTCTCACTTCAATTAACCTTCTCTAAATGTACAAATGTAAACATTAAAATGTTTGTTTGTACAAAGTACAGTATATTGGTGAAATTAAAGTTACTAAAACATTTTTTCCTGCGAAGTACAGTAAATTGGAGAAATTACGTCACCCAAGCAAAACAATGTTGTTAATGCGTCTAAAACATTTTTAAGATAAAAAGGTTTTGCGGAGATAGAAGTTGTTGATGCTGTTGTTGCTTTCTTTCGTTTCAGCAGTGGCGTAACCAGACCTTGGCAAATGGGGAGGCAGAAGGGATGCCGAGGCATTTTCAGAGGGGGTCCTTCTCCATAGACACTGTACAAAAGGTCGATCCCTGTCGCACCCCTCCCCTGTTGGTTACGCCACTGCGTTTCGGTATTGGGTCGCCCTGCAACTAGTACAAGAAAATTTAATAAAATAATGGTGTGACCTCAAAATAATTGCAACAAAAACGATTTTGGTGTTGTTATACTTAGAAAGGATGCGAGAATAACATATCAAAAGTCTAGAAGTACAAGTAGCGGAGAACATGTATTTGCCGGGGGGGGGGGGGGCGCAAGGTTTGTACAGTTGGGAAATATATAGTAGGTATAATTGAACTGAAATCTATACTAACATTTTGGCCATGTCTTAAGGATTAAAACAAGTATAGTATCTGTGGGCTATAGTTAGATAGTTATACGGGCAATAAAGGTTCAATGTCATCCTGGGGTAAATTTTCAGGATGATCCGATTCTTTTCAAAATGGTCCAAATTATTCATATAGTCCCAAAGGACCAGTGAATATAATACTTGCACTCATTGCCTCAGTTGATCATGTAATTAGAGGTCAAAATGTAAAATGGTCTACACATCCTATGGGGTCATTGATACTACTTACTATCTAATTTACATACTAAAATGACAAATGCAGGGCAAATATGCATTTTATGTTCTAGACCAGACAAACAATTTTATACTAGTTTTATCAAATTCGAAGCACTCTGAAAGGATTACCCCAGGATGACCTTGAACCGTTATGAGCCTACAATCCTGAAAATAATGACAGTAGATATGGAAAACATACCTTTTTTAATCCTCATGACCAGAAGAATAAGTTGGTGCAGGTTTCAAAACAATTGGACCTCTTTTACTTTTGATTCCTGTACAAAATGTACATCCTTTTCTTTACATGTTCCCCATTGTTCCAAGAGCGTCAGCTCTGAAGAGCTAATGGTGGCCATCCAGCACATGCTGCCTTGCGTGGTGGGTGTGGTTGCCCAAAGGCTAGGCTCACCGCCGAAAATTGTGGATGGATTGCGTCAGGAAGGGCATCAGTTCAATTATCTTTTGCTCCAATAAATCCTCACAAAGCAGTATTGCTGAGTGTGTGAGGTAAATCCTGCCAAAACCGGATGTAAAACTTTGGTTTCACTAACTAAAAAATAAAATGAGAAAAGAATCTTAAAAATAAAAATTAAACTTGATTTTCTCGATTGTTAAATCCCTATGCAAGAAAGTGTCATTGAAACTAAAACTTGATCTTATAATAAATGGTCTGCAATTAATTGTGTCAATGAAAAATCGAAATAGCGAAAGTCTTCTGAAATTCAGAATAGAGAACGTGATATCTGCTTTTGGAAAAGCAAACCATGTATACTCCGTTTCCCTACCTCCGCGTGCAGTGACATCAGCGCGATATTTGATAGTCGCAACAGTAAACCGCTCACATTGGCTTAACGCGACGGCGTTTTTACACGCGCACACAAAGACGGCATATCTTGATGTGGGCGTAAAAGCTGCGTCAAGTTTATGACATCACTACACGGAGGATTCGGCCTTGATCATTTATTGTATATCCGCCATTTTGGATTTATGATCAATTTTCCTAGATTTTGAAACCAAAGAAAGTTATCTCTGAGCATACATAAGCACCCAATCATAGGACCACCTCAGCTTAACAGTTTTACAACATCAATCACTATTTTTTTTCAAAGAATGAATTGGTTAGACTAATTATTCCTAATTGCTTAGACCAGAGAATACTAATCTATTTTTTTAACACTCAAAACTTATTATTTTGTTGAAAACTCTCGAAGGATTAAACTTTCCTACACCAACAGAATGCTGCCTCCCTCACAATTGCTTCAGTTGAATGCGCCGAAATAATTGCCGTTGATCAAATCGCTGGCAAAGCGACGGTCTTCGGACGGATTAATACTCAAATTGCGCACTCCATATGCGGTCATTGGCTGAGAAGTAGAACACTCCGCCAACGTAGACAGAATCTCGAGGGTATATCTGGAAGCCGGTCCGGTATTTAGTTCTGCACAAAGGACAATGGGAAAGACAAACATTAATGGAAGTTAATTGTTAACAGATAATAGTGGTCATTTAAGGACTGGACTGGTCGCGCCTGGTCTTTTATCCACATCTCAATTCAGTGGTAAATATGCGTGTAGATATGCCGAAATTAATGTAAATATAATCATGCTTCGCTCATGCTCTATGCTTGTAGTAAAATCACACACCGAGTTCAGTCGGTATGCGGTGAGATTTTAACTCTTTGAGACACAGAGTGGCGGTAAGATACCTGAACAGCTGAAAGAAAACTTTCGACTTAATCGAACTTTTGCCCTCCATGCAGCTTTTTTATGGAAAAAGGAGACCAGCAGAAAATATAACACTCCAATTTTAAGAATGAAATCTGATTTAAGGAACTTCACTTTGTTTTGTATGCTACCCTTTTCGGGCTTTCCGGCTTCAAGATTATTTATCGTGCTAATAAGATTGCTAAGACAAAATATTAATGTAATGCTTCATCAGCTAACTTTCAGGTTATCAACCACAATATCGATGAAGTCCTATAAATGCAACTAATTAAGGGGTGACAACGTTCAAATGTTGTTTACCTTACCGGTTATTTTTCCCCACATCCAATTACGTTAGAAATGGTGGAGGGAGGGGTGAACCTTCTGAAGAAACAAGTTACGTTTATAGGACTTCATAGGCATTTTAACATGACATTTTCCTGTAAAATTTAATTGTGTTTAGTCGAGAGATTCTTCTATAGAAACAGATCCTTAATCTTAAGGACCTCGGACACATTATTCGCCCATAAAGGATACTGCATCACCCTTTATTTCTTAATTATAACTATGGTGTGGTTTGCAGTGCGTATTGTGTGTAGAGTTAACTTTATTTAAAAAAAAAAATAACAATACTACTTGGCTTAGCCTCTATGGTCTAAATTTGCCAAAACTGGGTGCTTTTATGCCCACGGTTCTTGCCAAATGCACACGCGCAAGAAATCATAGAACTCGTGTATTTCTTTGCCCAATTTTACACAATCGACCGCTTTCTTTGGCGGGGTGTGCACAAAGTAGTTTGGTCTCCGCTACTTTTTGCACAACCACTCAACTAATGCTTTTGATGCCTAAACTACGGTATTTTGTAAAACTTACTCTGTCTCTAACTGTCTGCTGCTCAAAAGAATTTGATCTTCTTCAAGACCACAACAGGGTATCTTGACCATTTCGTGTCCATTCACAACATCATTGGTGTCGCTGTACGTGATCTGGCTGTAGACGTAATAGTAGCCAGGCTGAGTAATCTCGATAAATCTATCGTGAACGAGAGACATCATGGAGGTGGAGAGATGCTGATAGTCTGCATCGTGATCTGAGTTCCACACAAACCAGTCACCTAAATAATGAATAGTGAGAAATATACATTATATTTAGATCAGTAAACAACATAGGCAATTTTATGAAAACTGTTACTAGGTTGTTTTTCTAATGAGAAAGTCGTATGATGTAAACATGGTAGTATACAGTCATGACAGTCCGCCTGTCTGGTATTGTGATGTTCATAATTTGTAGAGTATACATTATACTACATAGAGGGAGAAATAGGGCACACTTCTTCCCGAGGTAACTGGATAAAGTGTTATCATTCGGTTGAAGGCTGATGAGTATGCCTATTTCCACGATATAAACCATGTACACCTGACTGTGACTCTGAGGATGAGGTTGTAGGGATACAGTCCGAACTATTTCCCTATAAGGAAATATCATTTTGTAATAGCAATTGGCCAATGATTCGGCATGATTAGTTAATGAATATTCATGTGTCGTAAGAAAGCGTAAACACGTATGTATGCATCATTTGTTTCAGCACTACAGCCTCGTCTATAAGGTCACAGTTTATTCCATATGTGCAAGCTAGGACATGCTGGGACGTCGAACTGTCGGTTCTCTTACACCTGCTCTGGGTACTATATCTACTATTTTGTTACAAATTATACTGTATAGTTTAATATGCTTGTTTGTTAATTCCTTTCTAAAGATATAACAAATATGTTGTATGTTGAATAGGAAGTGACAATTTAGCAAAATAACCCAAATTAAGAGTAAATCGCGATAATAATAGTAACAATAACAATCTTAAAAGTGCATTTCGTCAACCTAACACCTCATTTTTTTATATCACTAGCTCTCCCCGAAAAAGTTATATCCAAAGTTTACCTCTACTCAGTTTTCCTGTTGTCATCTGGGTGACGTGAACGAAGGCATGCGTGTGCTGCGGATAAGATGACATTCGGAAGAGATATAGACAGGTACATCCCAGGTCATAACTAATCTAGTTTCCTACCACATAGCCACTAGTTTTTTTATGTTGCATAAACTATATTGTTTAAAATAAGCTTGGGGGCCACCCTGATTTTTGACTCAAAAAACAAAATGGCGGCCAAAATAGCAATTTTGGCTAAAAATCGCCTAAAAATGCATATTTCCGTGGTAAAATGCGCAAACAACTCAGAATTTCCACCTTTTAATATGCAAGGCACAGGTCTTAACCTCGACAAAGGAAAAAAATCATTTTTTTTAATCATGTAAACCACAAAATTCAAAATGGCCGCCATAAACGCTCTACACAGTTATGCATAAACTATAAGAGTAATTTTTAGAATATATTCGTAGTGTGAAATACGCCACATTAACTTGTTGTTGATCTTCTTCCGAAAAATCTACATGGCCATTATTTGCCTCAAAAATGAACCCCAAACCGAAATCAAAATGGCGACCAAAATGCCAATTTTGAATCAAATTCGGCTAGAAAGGTATATTTCCACCGTAAAATGCACAAAAAAAAAATGGAATTTCCATCTTTTAATGTACAGAGAGGCATATGTCTTTACCTTGACAAGCTAAAATTTCATTTTCCTAAAAATTCAAAATGGCCGCCATAAACGTTAAATACAAATAAGCATAATCATGAATATTCTTCAAGATATGATCATAATGTAAATGATACGTAATGAAGTTGTTGTTGAGTTGCAACCACAAATCATATAAGGCTATCATCATTTTGCCTCAAAATGGCAGCCAAAAATTCAAAATGGCGCCTAGGATACCAATTTTGTCTTATAATCCACTATATGTATGAATTTCCTTGAGTTTATTCTTACAGATATGACGCATAATTAGCTTATTATTAATTACCAGGAAACCTACACGGCTATCATTTTTCTCTAAATGACGGTAAGTAAAATTAAAGATGACTCTGTATGAAAGATTAATGATTCTCCATCAGCATGATCAGTCACTCTCCGAATCTGAAGAACTATCTGAACTGTACTCCGCGGCTGATGTGAGAGAATCGCCGTCATCCGAAGTGTCAGAATGTGTGTCTGTGTCTTCCCGTGTATGTAAGACAACATCTTCTAATGTCTTTGTCTTCTTCTTTGGTGGTTGTTTGGCCTCTGTCGTGTCTTCTGATTTTCCTGGTGTCGAGCAGGTTCTTTCGTATCACCTAAAATAAAATAAATCTTAGAATTAGAATAGGATGAGATCGGATCATGTAAGTTCATCAACCATTGCAAGAACACAATGCTTTATTATATTATTGAAAGTAAAGGTTCCTTATCAACTGGTGCTTGCGTGTGCTAGTTGGTGCTGGTGAATATCCAGAAGGTGCAGGTTCTTCCGTGTAACCTTAAATAAAAAATTAAATCTTAGAAATGTAGAATATGAACTGATCATGCAAGTTCATGAAAATTGCAGGAACAAAATGCTTTAAAATATTAATGAAAGTAATGAAAGGTTCCTCATCATCTGGTGCTTGTGCTAGTCAGTGGTGATGGATATCCAGAAGGTGCAGATAATATGTGCTTGACGTGCAAAGACAGTGTTCTTCATTCTGGAGAATGATTCGGACTGATCTTACCTGTTGATGGCTTTGTGTGTAGACTTGGCGGTAGTTGGGAACACTGGTACCATTTCGGAACAATACCATCCTCCTTCCATCCCTGATCTTCTTGTAGGCTGGGATGGTCAATGTTTTGCTTGAGACATTGCCTCCAGATAAAAGCTTGGAGATCACTTCTCTTCAGATGCTCTAACGCACTGCTCTTATCGGGCAACAAAGCGGCACTGGACTTCACCCTTCGCTTGTCATACATCCGAATCCTTGTCTGAACATATGACTCGTTAGTCCGGCCCGGGTTCAAAGTTATCCCGAAGAATTCCAAGGCATTTTCGAGGTTATTGACCGGTGTAATCGAAGAGCCAAGCCTTTCTAGCAGGTGATAATTGCCTGCGTTTTCCATTTCCTTCAGTGGCCTTATCTTGCCAATGTTAAACGGATATGATGTGGTATCAGACCCCGTGATACCATGGAAAGCTGGAAGTACTTTGCAGATATGCGAACATCTAATCACAGTGAGGCAGATACCAGATTAGTCTTGGAAGCCAGCAAGGTACAAGGCCCCGTAATTGTTAGAGCAACAGATACGGATGTACTTGTTTTGTTGGTCTATGGTTACAGTATAAGAACACCCAATTATGACTGGTTCATGAGGATAAGTCATGAAAGATATGTGAGCATAAACGCAATCGATACGGTTCGCATATCTGCAAAGTACTTCCAGCTTTCCATAGTATCACGGGGTCTGATACCACATCATATCCGTTTAACATTGGCAAGATAAGACCATTGAAGAAAATGGGAAAAGCAGGCTATTATCACCTGCTAGATAGGCTTGGCTCTTCAATTACATTGGTCAATAACCTCGAAAATGCCTTGGAATTCTTCGGGATAACTTTGAACCCGGGCCGGACTAACGAGTCATATGTTCAGACAAGGATTCGGATGTATGATAAGCAAAGGGTGAAGTCCAGTGCCGCTTTGTTGCCCGATAAGAGCAGTGCGTTAGAGCATCTGAAGAGAAGTGATCTCCAAGCTTTTATCTGGAGGCAATGTCTCCCCGGAATGTCTCAAGCAAAACATTGACCATCCCAGCCTACAAGAAGATCAGGGATGGTAAAGGAGGATGGTATTGTTCCGAAATGCTACCAGTGTTCCCAACTACCGCCAAGTGTACATACAAAGCCATCAACAGGTAAGATCAGTCCAAATCATTCACCAGAATGAAGAGCACTGTCTTTGCACGTCAAGCACATATTATCTGCACCTTCTGGATATCCATCACCACTGACTAGCACAGGCACCAGATGATGAGGAACCTTTCATTACTTTCATTAAAGACACTATCAGTGATTTGAAAAATATTTGAAATTTGCAGGAATAGCTTCAAGTGAAGGGTAAGTCTGTAGAATTCTCATAAGTAACCTTTTCCAGCTGTAGAATTGACAGAAAAGGAAGAAAACGGCAGTGTTCCAAGATACGATTCTCCATTCAATTACGTGTTGTAGTAAGTGTCCGTTCGGACAGTAATGACTAAAATCTCCGATTCTGTCCTTATTAGGTTGCTTCTGGTCTTATCATTTGCAGTGTATGTTAGGATACCTGTAATTGTTGCATACATGCAAAAATCTGATTTTTGATGATTTTTTCGATTTGCTGATTTAGCAAATCATTGATAGTGTCTTTAATATAATAAAGCATTTCGTTCCTGCAATTTTCATGAACTTGCTTGATCAGATCATATTCTACATTTCTAAGATTTATTTTTTTATTTAAGGTTACACGGAAGAACCTGCACCTTCTGGATATTCACCAGCACCAACTAGCACACGCAAGCACCAGTTGATAAGGAACCTTTACTTTCAATAATATAATAAAGCATTGTGTTCTTGCAATAGTTGATGAACTTACATGATCCGATCTCATCCTATTCTAATTCTAAGATTTATTTTATTTTAGGTGATACGAAAGAACCTGCTCGACACCAGGAAAATCAGAAGACACGACAGAGGCCAAACAACCATTTTTTTTTTTTTTTTTTTTCAGTGTTCCAAGATACGATTCTCCATTCAATTACGTGTTGTAGTAAGTGTCCGTTCGGACAGTAATGACTAAAATCTCCGATTCTGTCCTTATTAGGTTGCTTCTGGTCTTATCATTTGCAGTGTATGTTAGTATACCTGTACTTGTTGCATACATGCAAAAATCTGATTTTTGATGATTTTTTCGATTTGCTGATTTAGCAAATCATTGATAGTGTCTTTAATATAATAAAGCATTTCGTTCCTGCAATTTTCATGAACTTGCATGATCAGATCATATTCTACATTTCTAAGATTTATTTTTTTATTTAAGGTTACACGGAAGAACCTGCACCTTCTGGATATTCACCAGCACCAACTAGCACCAACTCGTCACGAGTTTTCAAGCAAGTCAATCGACCAAAAGTCACATTTCGAGATATCGGCGATTGAAGTTTTCGAGAATTATGAACTTGCATATCTAAAATTTGAAACATTTTAGGAAAATGATTTTATGTGGACATTGTGGACATTAAAACGTTCTTCATTTTGAGCACGCTTTCCATTCAAGTATCCTTTGTTTTCCTTGTCAAATTTAATTACAAAGTGATTGGTCTGTTTGCAAAAACTAAAAAACGTCCTCCGTTTCCTTGTCAAAGGAGACGAATGCACATTGGGCTGTTTGGCGTACTCAAAAAGAGTCGATCGATTGCCTCAGACGGTGGTATTGAACATGTTGAACATACTTTCGCCTGCCGAGGGCGCTAGAAATGACTATGCTTTTGTACGATTTTCTTAGGTGTCATTGTCTCTTACAGGCAAAATAATGTGCCAGTGGAGAGAGAAAAGAGGAATGATGAGGTTCTACAATTTTTATTTTGTATTAGAATTGATTTAATCAAATATTTAATACTCAATATGAAATATAATACGTCAAGCTATAAATATACAGTTAATTTGAATGCAAACCTGTAAAAGATTCATTTACGCCGTTATGTTGGAAGAATTGCTGCTAGAATTTTCTTGTAAAATTTATAGCATTTTTTTCCTGTAAACTTTATGTTCAGATTTATGTGTATTGTGTTTTCTACTTGATATGAGAGCCTGACATTTGCACATCCACCCTATCAATTACCGTGGGAAACAAACTTGCGGTTTTGATGGTAGACGCAAAAATGCATGTTGCAAAGCCCTATTCTATACTGTGCTAATATTGATGGTTAACCACTAAAACGGCGGTTTTTATTTATATCTTGGGGAATGAAATGGATTTGAGGGCTCAATTTCAGGACGACAATGAGAAAAATACGGCCTTTCATCTGATATCAAAATCGATACTACTTCCGGGTAAATCAGGGGGGTCCCAAAGACGATCGGAACACGCACCTTTAATCGTATAATTGAAAATTCGTAATAATGTACGATAATGTTGATTCTCGAAAAATTCGAATAAAACCTCCAGTTGTAGTCGTTTTATACGCCTGGTAAATTGGACTTAAAATTTACAGTATTTTGCTGTATTTCCAAATTGGAGCATCGGCTCACATGTGTACGTGTAAGTACACTAAGGACATCCAAAGCGTATGTCTAGCGTTTGAAACCCTGTGTTTTGTGAATTATTGGACATAATAACTTTCACAAACGTTAAGTGGAAAAAGTTGTGATTTGTTTGTTTATTGCTTGAAGGTGTATATTTTGATACTTTTTGCAGAGTAAAAGGAATCAAAGACTACTAGTTTATCAAGAAGAAAGCTTTATCTTACAATCAAGTCATTTATATTTGTATTAAATTTATGAGACGTTCGGACGAAAATCACTTTAATTCTGATGATCGACACATACAACACGTGTTTATAATGAATGCTGTTATTTTCATTACAATAAAACTAAAAACAACTCTTTAATCATATGGTATCTTTTACCTTTATAGTTATTAAGTTTTCAGTAGCTCCAACTGTCACTGAAAATAAATACAAGATTCATGTAGGCTTACTACTTTCATGTAACGAAAACCATAGGAAGAGTATATTGGCAATTAGTGTCAAATGACGTTTCTAAAACTCGTAAAAATAAACGACTTCGGAGTGTATATCAGAACAATTTGAAATGAAATTGATATTCCCATGGATATTATTTGATTTTTGTCATCAAACAGATCATTGCGTGTATGTTTCACCTTTGGAGTCATAGCACTCTTAGAGTAGTTGCTCTTATACTTTCTGTTGTTAAAAACTTTCTATGAGTAAAAAAAACTAACCATTTTGAGGTTAAGATGGCAGTTTGCCGGCAAGACTTCTGACGTTTGATTTCAATTCAAATTGCCATATTTCTGATTATTGAAAATGCAGAATGAGAATTTTCTCATGTTACACATCTTTCGTTATTGGAATTAAAAGGAAAAGAATTAAGTGTAATCGGGTTGCATTAAATTTTATACCATTAATCATGTATTTTAATTGAGATGGCTGAAAATGTGAATGATAATTTGTCTACATGTACTCAAAATCACATTACTTTATTGCGCTTTTTTAGTAAACACGGTAAACACAGAGAAATGATGAAGTTAGTGAAATTATTAATCAACTAAGTTTCTGGAACTCAAAATAATATCGTAGGTATATGGGAAAATATAGGCAAGAAAAGAGGAAAAACGAAAAAGATTTTGATGTACTACGTTTTACATTGCATTATTAATCTTAAAATTCGTCTACCTAAGGGGGTGGTTACCACCCCCTTCAGGTTTTTTCCCCGGCTTTCTAAAACCCCCTTTTTGGTGCCAAATTATTTAATGTAATTGTCAATTGACATATTCCGCTCCTTTTCATCAAAAACAAACATCCACCGGGGTATATGAAAGAAAAAGGTGATCCCAAAGTAATGGATGGGTGGGGGTGGGGGGGGGGGCAACCACCCCCTACCAACATGCCTAGCACGACACATGAACATCACAGACACTTGATTTTGGTTTCATTAGATAGCTATGGTCCTCCTCTTTCCATTATTACCAAAATGAGTACCAACATGCCTAGCATTACGTCACAATGACGTCATAAAGTTCGCATGTCAGCAAAAAAGCCAATAGAAAAAGGTTAGGAATATCACATTTTCATGATGGGAAATGATTAGTTTTATATAATGAGAGCATTTTAGTGCTATAATAAGGTATTTGGGTGGCTAAAATTGCGAAATATCAATTTTCCACCCCCCCTATATTCAGTATTTTCGCACTTTCTTCAACATATGACGTCATAGTGACGTCATAATGGGGATGTTGGTACTTATTTTGGTACAAATGGAAAGAAGAAACGATAAGCTATCCTTTGGTACCAAATTTACAGGAATCGTATGTTAAGTAACGGAATTCACTGTTGGTGGTAACCACCACACCCCCTTCGGGATTTTTGTTTTAAAAAAAATGGCTCGGGTAGACGAGGGTTAATTAATTTGGCTGTAAATTAATAATGTAAGTAACTTTTAAACAGGTAAGCCTATCTAAATAGGAATCAAACCTGGGATCCTCTGATATGAACCCAAATACCTAATAACCACGATACTATGCTACCATAAAGAGAATATATAAGAACATTTAATTTATGCATATACATTATTTTCCTTTCAAATTAATATATTGTAAATTAAAATGGACAAATATCATACCAAAACGTGAAAGGGTTTCAACAAGAGGTTTTTGAACTATGTATAAAAAATTGAAGTGAAAATAGGTTACTACATTAGCGCTTGTTTATGTCCTTTCTGGGGTTACAATTATCTTGTTGTTATAACTTTGAATTACCAACCAACCGCTCAGGGTTGGCTATCGTGGCTATAGCGTACATCATACACGGACTAAAGTTGTTACATTCTAATCAGTAGGAACGCCAACGACGCATATAGCCGTTAAAAGGTCAATTTTTAAGGGTTCGAACTTTGGTGAGCGGCATGAGCACTCGTGGGTACGAGGAACGATATTTTTTCGCGCGGTTTTCATTAGCAATTTTAATTGATTAATTATTAACATCGGAGAGGGCCAATTATTCCCACAGACTCCTGAAATAGTCTTAGATATGTATATTTTGTTTATAAATATACAATTTTTCAATCGGTTTTTTTTTTTTTTTTTTTTTTTAAAAAAATGGCTCGGGTAGACGAGGGTTAATTAATTTGGCTGTAAATTAATAATGTAAGTAACTTTTAAACAGGTAAGCCTATCTAAATAGGAATCAAACCTGGGATCCTCTGATATGAACCCAAATACCTAATAACCACGATACTATGCTACCATAAAGAGAATATATAAGAACATTTAATTTATGCATATACATTATTTTCCTTTCAAATTAATATATTGTAAATTAAAATGGACAAATATCATACCAAAACGTGAAAGGGTTTCAACAAGAGGTTTTTGAACTATGTATAAAAAATTGAAGTGAAAATAGCGCTTGTTTATGTCCTTTCTGGGGTTACAAATTATCTTGTTGTTATAACTTTGAATTACCAACCAACCGCTCAGGGTTGGCTATCGTGGCTATAGCGTACATCATACACGGACTAAAGTTGTTACATTCTAATCCCCTCAATTCATACCTCCACCTACAAAAAGTAGAGGCTATTCCACTATCAACTGGAATCTAGTATAGAAGTGAAAGCAATCATTATGGAAAAAAAAAACATTGATGTTTGCCATACGATGGTAAGGGGTATTATGTTGCATTTACTGAATACACAATATACATGGGAAATTCATAATTGCCCTCGTAAGAATGTGAATCGTGAAAATATGATTAAATATATTATATGAGAGAATCACGAGATAACATAATTTAGCCATTGACCATGTTAAAAGATGAAAAAATAATAACTAGTATATTTTATATCAAAATATTCATTATGAGACCAATAAACTTATATTAGAGAACGGCCTTGGAGCTCCACAAAATGAAAGAAGAGGAAGACAAAAAATAACAGTATGATTTAGTATTGGAAATTATGCTTAAGAAAAGAGTGGTACCGAAGTAGTATAGTAGTTTAGTAGTCATAGTCATATATCGTAGAGTCGTGTAGTCGTAGTCATCGTACTAGTGGTGGTGGTAGTAGTAGAAATAGTAGAGTGTATGTAGTGTCTTTTGTGTTGTAGGTGGGTGGGAATGTGTGTACAGGGTGTCTCAGAAAGAATTACACCCTAACTGTTGGTGACCATAACTTCAAAAGTGAGTATCGCATTTGATAAATTTAAAAAGAATCTTAAACCATAATTATTTTTCAATATTTAAATGTAAACAGCACTCGATTCAGTTCAGTAGTTTTGAAGAAATAAGCGATTATGTAACACATGTCAATGGACACTTCCTTCCAAGTTTTGTAATAAAGCGATTCATACAGAAAAGGCGAGAAATAATCAATACTTCTTTCATTTTATTTTTCATTTTATTTCTTTAAAACAAAATATGATAATAAATTATATTTTGCACCAGGTTCAACATAATATTGCACATACATTACAAAAGAAATTTATATCTTTTCTTTTTCACGTAAAAAGTTGAAGAAAAATGAAGAAATGTCAGTGGCATCTTCAGTCTTTTGACAAATTAATGTTAATACCATGGCTGTCGCCAATCCAGGCAAATTTCTTTTTCATTTTCATTTTCATTTTCTATAAAAGTTATGCTTTGAAATTAATATTGAAAACGAAGTAAAGTTTGATATTCAACTAGGTTGTGCATTATAAAAATCTAAGAACGGTTTCAACCACCAAATGTTCACCTTTTCTGTTTGCTAAAAATTGATTCAGATGTGTAGATTTTCCGTTTTGATAAAATGCTTTCAAGATTTGTATATCCAGCATGCCAACAAATACAAAGTAAAAATTAAACCAGTTTCGGCATATCTGAAAACCACAAATGCCCTTTGTATGGGCGACAATGTTGCCCAACCATCCTGTCTCGTGCCAGTATACAAATATTGACTGTTCATGAGGGAAATGGTGCAAAATAACTACCCGAGGTGACTGGACCCGTGAGCCAACTATTTTCCCGAGACCGAAGGTCGAGGGAAAATAGTAGGCCCACGGTCTCCAGTCACCGAGGGGAGGTATTTTGCACCATTTCACGAATATAGAGCAGTCAATATTTGTTTTATATAACATATACAGATATTTCTGTCATTTGAAAAACTTGCCAAGTCTCGTCGAGATCAGCTGCCACCGCAACTCAAGGCTAGTCAAGATACCAATGCAGGGAAAAAAGTTCCCATAAAAATGAACTATTTCCCCGTGATGGGGGAAATAGTAGCTTTTTATGGGAACTTTTTCCCTCCTGTGAAATTTCGGGGAACTAGTCTCAAATATTTTATGTCACGTGATACAGTATCCACCAATCAAATGACAGAAATATTTTTATGTGTTATATAATACTTCATATAACACGAGTATAGATTAAAACGCGGGAATTTTGAATTTTCACTCAAATCATGCCATTATTATTTAAATGTTGAATCCACCATCTTATTGGAATAATATGTCTAATTTGAATAAAAGCTATTGTGAATAACCTTATTGTTCAGTTTATCCACCTGTTAAAGTATTTGGTTAAACTTCTCAATTCAATCTATGCAGTGCCACCCCTAGTTCAACTAACATATTTCACATTTTCTACAGATTTAATGGTGTGTTTTTTCTAATAAAGATGATCATTCTTGTTATTTACCATGTTTTGTTTTTCTTGTTGGATTTTTGCTAAAATTGTCACGTAATTGTTTATTACTATAATAAAACGAACAAAATCGCATTGAACTCACAAAATATTAAACAAGGCCGGTTCTTTGGGGAGTGAAAAGTAGACAGCTTGAACAGATAACACGAGTAATCAGCGGTAGTCAAATCTGCATTATTGTGAGCAAACTTGGAAGGAAGTGTCCATTGAAATGTGTTACATAATCGCTTCAAAACTACTGAACCGAATCGAGTGATGTTTACATTAAAATGTTAAAAAGTAATTGTGGTTTAAGATTCTTTTTAAATTTCTCAAATGCGATACTTACTTATGAAGTTATGGTCGCCTATAGTTAGGGTGTAATTCTTTCTGAGACACCCTGTATGTGTGTAAAGCCAATGGCCGTACAATTATCACAATGTTTATGGATAGCATGACAGATTTTTTGTTGAGGGAATTGGTTGAGGCATTTACAATTTCACCAAGTTTATACCAAGTTTATATCGAGTCATGCAGTAAAGTTCTTAATAAACACCCCAAAAAAGTAACTCCCCAGTCCCCACCCCTGAAATTTGTTTGTCAAGTTCATACGATACATTGGATTATACACTATGGGATATAATTGGAAGCGATGTTTATTTACGCGTTATCCCATAATGTATAATCCGATATATAGATTAAACTTGAAAGACAAATTTCAGGGATAGGAGTTACTTTACTTTGGGTGTTTATGTAATATGTAATTACCAAATACGCAAAGTATATCGAATTAGTTTTAAATGTTAAATTTGCAGCGTTCGTTTGTCTTGTTTCCTAACATAAAATGCAAAATCCTCCAGGAAGTACTTTTGTGACGCGACAAGTAATTAAGGACCTGGCAGGATAAGCAGAAAGAAGCGCCCTCAATAGGTGTAACTAGGCTGATGAATTGTCATTTTGCGATATTGCGTGTACATAAGGTATTCATGGTTTCCTCTAAAATTGCCATAACAAGCTAAAAACATGACCAAACTCCAAATTGGAAGGGGGGGGGGGTTTAAGTAGCAAACACACAACAAAAATAATACATTTATTGTGTCTAACAACATAATCCAAGTACTTCATGGTTATTTTTTACCGCAGGTATTTGCCGTTATATGGCATATTTTAAAATTATTAGATTTGGCTTCCATTTTGAATTTGGAGTATGACTCAATGTTACAAATGCCATGCATTTGTTCATTGGGTCCTATAGTATATCTAGTAACTCCATAGTTTGATAATATAGGTTGAATAGATAATTATCATTTATGGCGACGCCATCTTGCATTTCTCAAAATGCTCAAGAATGCCCAGGTGGCACCCGGAAGATTCTTATTCTACACACCTTTATCTATCATTATCAGCAGAAAAATTGTGTCCATACTCAATTTTACGGTCAGGCCATAAGTTGGACCATGGCTACCTGACTACTAGTTTATATGCACCCTCGATGGAGAATTTGTTTAAAAAGACACCCCCCCACGCCAAGAACCGGAAAGCGACTTACAGGGTAGATAGATATTATCAATACATATTAGCATAACAAGTCTCTTTCCCGTTCGGGGGGTGGGGGGGGGGGGGGGGGGGTTGTATAATAACAATTCGATTTCCCATTGAAGCCTACACTTAAAATTCCTTAAAAAGTGCCATTTTCTTCAAAATATGAACATTTCGTGTTTTTCAAAGTTCGGATCAGAAAACGTCACATTTAAAGTTATATGATTTGCGAAAATGGGTACCAGATAACGCAATGTCAAAACTGAGGGCGCTTCTCTTTGCCTATCCTGCCAGGTCCTTTACAACCAAACGATTTACCTGTTCCAGTCGGTCCGTCATGACTTAGGTTCGAATTTCTTCTGAAACGGAATTTTTGATCTGTCTGAATACTCGTCCTCCACCTGTTTGCGAGAAAAAAGGGACAAACAAAGAAAAGACAAAGAAATGAAATCAAATCAGAAGCGTGCTGCTCATTTTTAAACAATTGGAAGCTGGTGGGTTATCAATTCGAAATGGATTTTTACATTTAGCATCATTTCCTTATCGCAAATTAGCATCGAATGTGCCAGAAATTATAAACGATGGTGATAATACTAAGAGTTGATGTTATTTTTTTAAATAAATGGTTCAAAGATATATCTTGGAAATTTCTCGTAAAGATTTCTCATAAAGATTTACTATAAATATTACAAGTAAATAGTAAAATACATTCCATTAAAATACGCGTGGCAGCAGGAAACATACTTTTGATAACAATAATAATTATAATAATAATAATAATAACTCTAACATGATGGGGGAAGGTTTAAATATTCATTAACTTAATTAATATTCATACCCTTTGTTATTCTAGTGGATTATCCTTCATTTGCATAAATTAATATTCATATCCTTTGTTATCCAAAACGGAATAAACCGCAATACAAAGGGAGGCGTTAGGGGGAAGGAATATTTCGCCCTAACGCCGCAATGAGTGAATAACAACAGCCAATAGCAATATAATAATAATAATAATGACAACACTAATAATATCAATAACAACACTAATAATATTAATAACAGAAAGTACACAATTTTAATAATCAGCAAAATATAAAGAAATGTTTACACGCTGTATAAAGTATTTGTCATTTTCTGGCTGCTTTCCGAATATTTTCGTTCTCTAATGGATTTGCTCCTCGATAGACATTGATAGATATAGAATTTAATATATTTATCTTATGATTCATTCTTTATGTCATGCTATCACGTAAAGTGGCGGAGATTATTTCTGTATTTGTTAAATTGGTCTAAATTGGATATTGTAAAATATGTATGTGGTAATGTAAAATTTGAAAACTTAAAAAGGACTGAGCGTAGCAAAGTTAAAGTAATAAGGCCGAGTAAGAATACGTGAAAGGAAGCTTCAGAAATTAAGATGCTTCATACAGGTTTAATTTTTTGTTAATGTATAAAAAGTACTTCTAAACAGTTTTGTTATCATTCGAGGGCTGTACCTGACATGCGGTGCAGCCGATGCAATGTATGCTAAATATATGGTAAAATATGGATATTTTCATCTATTTTTTGATAAAACAAAGTAATCAAAAACCCTCTTCCTCCTTTAAAAGAAACGGACGCTACATATTTCTTTACATTTGTACTCGGCCTAATACCACATTTTATATGGTACAAATCTTCAATTTTCTCGATGTTCAAATGTTCTCGATGTTAAAACTTAGTTTTTAATTACTAACTCTCTTGTTTAGCTATAGATGATCTACCTGTCTTACAATAACGATTGTTTGTAAGTAGTAAATCGGGGTCCCACATCTTATAGGGCACATATAGTTCAGTGGATAAATAAAAAAATCGCTATGAATATCATCGAAAGGCGTTTTATATTATACTAGGTCTTTATATCATTAAAAAATCTTGTGCATGGTATATTTACTTTTGTATTTAAATTATATATGGTTTGAGATCAATTTCTGACAATAATATTTGTTCATGCCCATATTGTTCTCTGCCTAAATGATGCATGACACAACAAAGTAATTTTCTTCGTTTTACTAGCTATACAGTTATTATTATTATTAACTGAAATTTGCGTTATTGGAAAAAATCCGTGATCACGAGCTCTCACGCAATAACCATGATGACAGCTCCTCCACAACATCAGTCAATTGTAGTACTGATGGGCATGCACTAGGTAAATACTAACTATCTTCGTGAAGAAAAAAAAAAGGTTATTTAACGTGAATAGCGAAAGGACCACACTTATTTTGACAGCACACACACAAACAACAAATATAAGAGCTCTTCTTATATTACATATTCTTAATTTCGTAGCTTGTATCCTTTCGAGGTAAGACAAAAAAAAAAACAAACCTAAAAACCACACAAAAACAACCAAACAAAAAAAAAACCACACACACAAACACCCAAACACCACCCACCACCTACATACATACAGTACCTACATACCTAACTACCTACCTACATACATACCAACCTACATAACTACCTACCTACCCTACCCTACATATCTACCTACATACATACCTCCATACATAACACCTACAACATACATGTACATATATTCAAAAATTTAACTGGTAAACTTATTCTATTTTGTCGTCTATTGCTGTTTCTTGTGTTTTTCGTGATTAGTGGTCGTTATTTTCCTAATTCTCTATTCCAAATGTATAAAATATTATACAACCTAGCTGCACGCAAACTAGACATCACTCTTAGTTCACCTGGTAAGGCGGACGAAATATAGTAGTGGTAGTAGTGGTCGTGGTGGTAGTAGTAGAATTATCATATTATATGTGGTAGTAGTGGTACTTGTTATTATGGTATAGTTATTGTATCCTGTGGACTTAGGGAGAAAAAATTGGCTTTGTAGTCACTCCTTACGGCGTCGTTCGGGCCGACAGATGCCTTCCCCCTAACGCCCCCTTTGTATTGCGGTTATTATTTGTATAAACAAACGCTTATGAATAGTATTATGCCAAATGAAGGATAATCCACTAGTATAACAACAGGGATAGCAATATTAATAATTTATTAATATTAATTAATTAAATAACTATCATTATAACCTAATGAATATTAAACTTTCCTTCACTTCATGTTAGAGTTTTACTTAGGAATAAATAATAATAAATAAGTATTAGTATATTATTACTAAACACTGACAAGGCGAAATCACCCGATTCATTGCACACGCGTATTCCCAGTTTCATCTTGCACCCACATTGATCTGGATCTGTGCGTGTTCAAGTATTACAGATCGAGAATACAACAACTGCTTAGGGTTAGATGTACTGACAAGAAGTAGGTAAAGAAGACATTGATCAAAAATGTCGTTGCCTGGTGGGATTGTTAACTTTGTGGACACTTTTAGAGAGTGGATCCAAACCTCTTTCAGTAGTGGAAGTTTGGGAAAGTTAGCATAGAAGTCAGACGTGATCATGTGACAAGTGGCAGTCAATTCTCCTTGATATATGGGTAGCGATAAATAGATGTTTTTTTCCTTGGCGGTGTTTATAAACTGGAGAGTAATTGCTCATTCTACTTATAAACCATCCTACAAAATTGAGCTTTCCATTATTGGAGAGTATATGTTATTTTTGGGCGCCCCGCTCTATTCGTTGGGTTTTGACCTATTCACATAGCAGTGTTGCAGCAAATATTCGTGCCGTTTATATATCTCTTTGCATATTACTATTCTCTTTTCTCTAAAAATTTCCGCTGGTATCCCTATCAAGTCTTGCGTAAATCACATGAGCTTAGGCCCAAAAAATTGTTGTATTGGAGTAACCCGCCTACCCTAATTTTGAAAATTTAAGTTTTTGGAAAAAAAGTGGGGATACCTACCCTAATTTTTTTTTATTGATTTTCAAAAATCTTTTATTTCAAGTTGTTTCTTACCCTGTGATTTTTAACCGATTTCTCAATATTTGTTGTGTGTTTTTTGTGTTCTGGTGTAACTTTGGCAACTTCTCTTTAAGATTTTCAATAATAAGAGTCAAAAGTATCAATATTAATAACATTACCTAGACTGTGTGTGATGATTTGATGTAGTAATGCATTATTAAAAAAAATCCGCCCGCCCTACCCTATTTTGCACTGGCCCGTTACTCCAATACAACAAATTTTTTTTTGGCCTTACTACAAATGCATGTTAACCGTGTGGGCAAATGTCCTCTCGTATTTCTTCACGTGTTTCGAAAATGCCTTGGCTTGGTTTTATTTATTTAAAAAAAAAAAATAAAAGAAATATTTTATTGTTATTTGTTGTTGTATGCGTGTGTTCGTGTTCAATATTTGTTTCATCGTCGAGACACACATCACAGTATGAATATAAATTGTATTTTAAAATATTCATAATGTAATTACGGCCGCTTGAAACTCTGAAATGCTAAAATACTTAGAGCTCATTTCACTGGTATCTATGTAAGGCTGGGAAATATATGATATGACCTGGAAAAAAATTGCAATGGAATTTTTTCCACTACAATGCATTTCTATAAGGTCTCCAGAATGACATACTAAAAGTCCAAAAAAATCCAAGTGGTGGAACTACGCCTAATTTGCATAAATCGGAAATGGCTGCCAATTCCTATGTTTTAAATTAATTTTGTTGTTTAGCTAGATCTAAATAGCTGTTGAAGCCCATAAAACGAATAGTTTTACATTAAATAAGTATGTTATGCTTCATACGTTATTTAGAAATACATAACCTGATTGGCGGAAGGATAACTAATTTGCATAAATTCAAAATGGCCACCAGTTTTCAGCGTTTCATGATTTTTTGCTGTATTTCTTCTCCTATATAGGCCTATATATATTGCTCTGCAGTACATAAATTGTTAAAATGTTACATTTAATAAGTGTATTTTACTTCACATATTATTCCTTACTTGTATAAAACCAAATATGGCGGTGCGGAAACCTAGTGACGTAGCACCGTGGAAAAGTGTTTGGTGCTCATTAGAGCCCATAGAGATTGCGTGTAAAAACTACCAATTGAAATGTTCAGTTTTCTCAAAAGGTTCTATAGGTTCAGACCCAGTTGAGGGATGTTCTCGTAAGAGAACAAAATTTCTGACACAAAAATATACGTAGAACCCCTGCGTTTTTCGGAGATAGTTGAGATTATTTTTCATTTACAAACATTCTTTATGGGGCGACTGATAACGTTTGTTTCTCACGCAGTACCAATTTAGATAATATCTTTCGCAGTCTGTGACACAGACTTCACCGTGGGTAAATACTTTCCTCACCTCCGTAAAAACCAAAATGGCTGTCAATTCTACAGTTTTATAGTAGATTCAACCCATCGTGTCGTCCCTAGTACTTTTCTGAAGGTATTGACATTGAATGAGGGGATGTGCAGTGGATGGAAATTAAAATTGAAACAGGTAAACGGGTCACATATTCTGCCTCCTCTCCCAACATAATCGACGCTGTCCAAAACTTTTCCTCTGGTGACACGATGGGTTGAATCTACTATAGCTTGGTTTGATCAAACTTTGTGAAACAAAATTTTGGGAACATGTGGCACACAACTTTTGATGGATTTTAACACTTTACTGCATAAGGGGTTTGCACTTCCGTTAGTGCATAAGGGGGGAGGGGGGCTTCTAGGGACCCATTCACTATATAACCACTTTCCCAAAGGAATTTTAGATGAAATCCACCACATGTTAGAAGGATTCAAAGACATCACCAATTAAGAAATAAAAACTGAAAAAAATTGTTCAGTAAGAAAATTAGGGGCAAAGAATTGATTTTAATTTTGCGTCAAAATGTGCGAAAAAGACACTAATTCGTTTCTGCATTTTCTACGGCAGTGATTCACCTAGACATTTGCTGATTGCTTTAATTGGTGAAGGATGAACTATATTTAACATATTAAGCACAAATAGAAATGTCTCGTGCCATTTTATATTTTTTAGGTTTACTTGTATAATTTACCATAGGTTCCTACAGTAAACCGCTATACGATGTATATTATACAAATATTGACTGTCCATGAGGGATATAGTCAAATCTATTGACCCGAGGTGATCTCGAGGCCGTACTATTTTCCCGAAGCGGAGCTGAGGGAAATAGTACGGTCTCGAGATCACCGAGGGTCAATATATTTGACTATGGCCCGAAAAAAGGGCAGTTAATATTTGTTTTATATACCTGATAGATAGATCCTTTCTGCTGCAGTAACGAGACTACAGCTAGGACAGAAAATTACTATACCGGTCAAAGCGGTACTATACCGGTGTGAAAGCAGATATAGTCCGGCGGGAGCCACAGTCCGGAGCCCCATAGACAATAACGGAATAAAGCGTGAAACTAATGTTGCGTGAAGAGTCAACTGAATCGATTGCCCTATTGTTCACCATTGTTCCCGGACTATGAGTACGCCGGACGATAATTACTTCTACTTCGGTCCCAAAAATTACTATACCGGTCCAAAAATTACTATACCGGGCAGAAAGTTACTATACCGGGCAGAAAAGGTACTGTACCGGGCAAAAAAGGTACTATACGCGTTTTATGCGAAAATAGTGAAACTATACCATGTCATGTGACTTTCATTTAACCAATCAGATGACAAGGATCTATATATGAGGTATATAATAAGGTTTTACCAACTTTCTACTCAAGCACTCATTAGGCATTTACCTCTCCCGGCCTGTCAACAGTCACCCGGGAAATCCGATCCCGCTGCTCCAGAAAGATCATCCCTAGATTCCCCAGATCAGGCCACTGCCCTATCTTGGTTACTTAGTGACATCAAGATCACAAACTCCAGCCTCTACAATAAGAGATCGAACTTCAGGAAAGCCAACTGGCCCAAGTGGCAAGTTCAAACAACTCATTAGTGAACTATCATCCAAGCTGCTAGACCGACATCTTCAGTCTTCTAACATCAACAATGCATATTCTGACTTCTGCTCTATGCTCCACCAAGCAGCTAAACATTCCATTCTAAGAGGCAGAATCCTTACACCCACTTTTGAGACAGGGAATGTGACGAGTTGTATTAATTGACGTGTAATACCGACTGCAATACTGAGAGAATAGGAAAAGGCAACTATAGCTACTAAAAAAGATATCCAATATCAACTTAACCCACTCAAGCTACAAGGCCTGGAACACCGTCAACAAGCTCATCGGTCGTAGCTCTCCAGTTAAGCAGTGTCCTGTTTCTGCAAATTGCATCGCCTCAGTATTGTCAACAATGGAAAGTAGCAAAACCACCGGTCCGTGTGATGCAATGGTTAAAGACTTAGACTTGTAATCTCAGGGTTGCAAGTTTGAATCCCCGCTGGGCCATTGCCTCCACTTTAATAGAAGGCCCTAGAGTAAATCAACCACATTGATTTTCCAGACATCTAATGTTTCTTAAATGTAATTGGTCATACAAGCTTGGCACGATGTAGCTTGGCTAAATTAAATGCAGAGTTCCCAAGGGACGCAAAGTTCTCAAGAATGGAAAAGCTCCTGGCAATGACAACATCCTTACAGGATTGAAGAATATGGCACCTGAAGCTGTGCGATGGCTCCAACTCTCTCTCTCTAATTGTATGGGATCATCAGCAATTTCCTCTAGATGGAAGACTTCAGAGGTCATTGCAATCCTGAAGCCCAAGAAACCAGCAAACGAACCTAAGAGTTAGAAACACATTTCGCTGCTAATCTCATATGTATAATAGTCAGGGGCACACGTCATCCTGTTGCTATTATTTCAGAAGGTTTGCCAAGTTTGGTTTTTCACTTTCATGTGTTCAATAACACCACAAGGAATAACTTTCAACTTGTTGTCTAATTCTCAGTTTTGTTTGTCAACTGGTGAGGGCGCTTTTTCAAAATGGCCGCCAAATGACATATTTTTCAAAGAATCTCTTTAAGGAAATGCCCATATCATGTTATAATGATTTTTGTTGGTGCTAAAATTGGTCTTTTGTTTTTATGCTTAATGCATAAATATTAACAATATACTTTAAGGGGTTTAAGGGCCATTTAATGGGTTTAAGGGGTCATAAACTCTTAAAATACATTGATTTGTGAAGCCTTAAAAGAAGCCTTAGAAACTGTCCCCAAGTGAAGGGTAGTTTTTCTTTCCAACATTCTTCCTAACGGCGAAGAAGTCGGGCGAATGGCGCCCCATACTAAACCCCAGCCAGGCCGCTTAACCGACCCATACCTTTCCACATGGAAACCTTAGCGGTCATCATCCCGGAACTACGCCATGGGTGGTAGAGCGTAACACTGGACTTGAAGGACGCATACCTACACGTGACTATACATCCTTCAGACAGAAAATGGCTCGGTTTTGACATCAACAGCGAGACCTTCCCGTTCTAGAGCCTGCGCTTCAGGCTATACATGACCTCAAGGACCTTCACAATGATAGTCAAGGTGATTGCCGAAGCTCTGCGGTGATAAGGAATGTTCATCTACGTTTACTTCGATGACTGGCTGATCACTGCCCCATCCCCAGAGGCCCTTCGCTTTCAAATCTGGAAGACCTGCAGCCTTGTCAGCTCCCATCGACTAATCATCAGCTGGGAGGAGTCAGCCCTCTAACCATCCCAGACCCTGCAGTTCCTGGGGAAGGAAAGGTGTTCCTGACAGCAGAGAGAACAACATCCATCGTCAGGCAGACAGCTCCAGCCAAACTGTGGTTTAATACGGCTTCTTGCTCTTATAGCCAGCCTCCCATGCACAGCAGTCCTCCCCCCTGCCCATACGTACGAGATACATACAGTCTCACGTTCTATCCAAGTTAAGCCTCAAGAGAGACTGGATGTCGAATGGGATAGCCGTCAGATGGTTAATGCAGCCTCACAACATTTACCCTGGGCGGTCCCTCTTCCACGCTCACCATAGACACGTCCAAAACGGGCTGGGGAGCCCACTGGGAAGGCTGGCGATTGGCAGTGTCTTGGACTCCAGCCATTGCAAAGCATCACACCAACCTTCTGGAGCTTTGGACGGTCCGCCTGGCATTACGGCGCCTACTTCCCAAGGTCAAGGACCAGACGATCACCTATTCTGCAACAACCTCACGGTAGTGACTTATATAAACAAGCAGGGAGGTACCCGCAGCCTGACTCTATGTCAACAGACAATCAAGCTGCTGATATGGTGCCAGCGCCACAGGATCGAGCTCCAGGCAGTCCATCTCCAGGGAGCAGGCAACATTCTAGCGGGTACCCTATCGAGAAGGGGAACAACCATCCATGCCCCGACCAAGGCCAGGGGCTTGTCAGTGGAATGGCACCTCAACCCAACAGTGTGCAAGGTGGTCTTCAACAGACTCCAGCGGCCTCTAATCAACCTTTTTGCAGCGGCAGGGAACAACCAGCTCCGGACATACTGTTTCTGGGGAGCGGGCCAGATGGCGTTTGCCATGGACGCAATGACGATCAGCTGGGACAGGATCTCGTCGCATGCTTTCCCCCGATAGCAATGATACCCAGGGTGCGGGTGGAGCTCTCGAGATCCAGCGGGTGCAACATGCTTCTAATAGCCCACACTGGCCCAGACAAATGTGGTTCCCGAAAGTACTTCCTCTCACGGTGGCGGAACCTTTTTACCTCCCGATGAACCCGGACAAACTCAAGTTCCTCTAGCGACAATTAAGACCCTTCACCTGACTGTATGACGACTTTTATCAGATCATACAAGGCAGCAGGCCTTTCTGAAGATGCTTTTGCCCTGGCAATAAAGGCAAGGCATCCTTCAACTAGAAAGACTTACCGTGTACGCATCAGGAAGTACCACTCATTGTGCCAAGAGACAACAAAGTCAATCCTTATATACGGCCTCTTTGGGAAATGTAGCGGAGTTCCTCACATGGGTTTTCCAGAAACATGGGATGACACACGCTCACAGCCTGGCCGCACAAATTAGCCGCAGTTCTGTTCATCATGGCTTCTCAGGGGGATCTACCGTGTCTAACTCACCTGTCCTGAATGAAATCTTGAAGAAATGTTTCAACGAGGGTCCTCCCAGAAAGTCGCTTGTCCCAGCATGGGACTTGAATAGGGCCATGCGCCTCCTAGCTGAGCCCCGTTCAAACCTCTGTATCAAATGATCAAGCTAACATGGAAGACCAGGAAGATGGCGTCCTAATCTGACTCAATTCTATTTTTTCGATATTCATTCCTATGAATTTTGGCCGCCCTTTTGAAAAAAGTGTGCCTCTATCTTGAAACTGTGACTGAGAATTTGGCATGAGCTGAAACCAACTCAGTGTGATTATAATCCTGGTCCAACATATTTTTCCTGAAGCACTTTATACATGACTAACTTTTTATTCTTTATAGTTTTTTTTTTTCTTTTTGGCCGCCATTTTGAAAAAGGCCCTCCTGATGAAACGTCATGAGGAGTTTGGTATTAGGCTTGAAAACAACTGATATGGGTAATCAATTTAGGTCCATTGAAAACCAGACTTAAATCAATTTTTCTGAAGCATTTTATACACGACTATTTTATTTTTTAGAGTTTCATTTACCACATTTTGGGGCCAATTGTGATTGTGAAAGAGCGCCCTCAATCGATGAAAATCGTCAATGAGCATTAGACAAAATTGTGAAATGTCAAACTCCTTATGGGTTCAATAACAAGGTCCATATAAAATATCAGACTTGGCAAAACTTCTGAAGTAGTTGACGTGTGCCCCCTGACTATAAGCTACCCCTCACACAAATTGGCCTTCGAAGAGGTAAATCAACAACTGATCAGATAGTAAGACATGTCAATGATATCGAAACAGCCTTCCAGAAGAAGCATAGTATAGATCTAACTGCTGCCTATGATACAGTCGCATCGAGGTCTCTATCTTAAGCTACTCAAAATCTTCCCTGATGTCAAGCTTGTCAAGTTCATTATTGCTCATCCCTGATCTTTTGTCCTGGGTTGTGGGGACATCAAGTGGGCAATGCAGTAGAAATAAGCCCAAACTTTAAATGGTGTCCCACAAGGTTCTGTGCTGGCACTCAGTCTCTTCAATATTTATGTCTCAGAATGCCGAAGGGAGTTTCTTCGTAGTACTCCTGCTAGAATCATGCATGTTGGCCCACCTCTTCTAAATATATCATAAAATTACGGCCACTTGAAACTCTGAAATAAAGACGAAATTAATTGATATCAAGAGATCCTTGGCATACAATGAAATACATTAATTATGCCTGTAACATTCAAGGAATGCTTAAAGATCTCAATCCTTTTGTAATATTATTTTGTGTAAATATTATTATTATTATTATTATTTTGTGTAATTATTATTATTATTATTGACCATTTCCATATTTTAAGACCCAGAAAAAAAATTAAAACTGAAAATTTCTAATTTATCACACCTATTACCATTTCTCGTACTATGCCTGTGAATGCTATATCGCTGTATGAAAAGAGTAACGAGTTGGTTTGAAAAATGTTTACACATAAACATTTCCAGGTAAAGTTTATTATATATCATGAAAAGTGGTCCGGGGTGTGAATTTAGAGGGCCTCCTTCTCTCCTTATCCGGCGATGTCATTTGCGATCTTGTAATGGAATGCCCTAATATTTCAAAAGTTATGATTACAACGCTTAACAGAGAGGATGGACGTAAGATGGACCGGGGCGCAAATCAAGAAAATTATACTCTGTTCAGAGTGAGTGAAAAAACGAAATGGCTCCCCGGATTTTAAAGGCGTTTGACATATAGCTCTTCCTCAGATCTAGGTTGTAAAAGACTAATAATAAGCTTTTATTTCAGAACAAGATCCATGTCCTTCTACAGTTAAGGGATTTTGAACACAAACCGTTTTAAAATTTCTTCACGGCATCACGTTCAAGGTACGTCATATTGTGGGCTTAAAAGGACAGTTATTTAAAGCCATTGTTTCCAAGGTTATAATTTTATACTTAATGACAACAAACACTGTGTGATTTGCTTGTTGAAATCATAAAATAACCTTCAAAAAATGATAATTAAGGAAATGTATTAGATTTTCCCCCGTTACCATACATTGATTTGTTAATATTACCATTGAATGTAATTATGGCCACGTGCAAGTAATTTTATCAGTTAAAATGTGCATACATGCTTTATCGTAATGCTTTTTGTTAGGAACTTGATTTCCGTTTTTAATTCGTGCTTTTATACACTCATTAGTCGATACTTAATTTAAGTTTGATTGCAATATAGCTCAATTGTGAAGCCTTGAAGTTTGTAACATGAAAAATATTAAATCTGTATTACGAAAAAAAAATGAGATCTGTCTGTCTGCGAGCCTGTCTGGCTATGTGTTTCGTTATTTTTTGACATATGGGGCTGATATTTGGTATGAAGGTATGGGATGCCAGTGTGACCTTTGTTTGCAGGGTTTCGGAGTGACCCAAAAGGTCAAACTTCATCAAGCTGTCAATTTGCGTAGAAGTGGCCTATGACTACCAAATTTGGTCCTAAGGACCGCTGACCTGAGCAGAAAACAAATCTGAGGTCAAAGGGCATACACAGTTTAGATGCGCTAGATGAAATTACAATGCTGAGTAAAAAGGATGTTCTACACCGCAGCTAATTCTCCTACAAAATATTAAATTTTCTAATACTCATTCAATGTATTTTTGTAGTGATGGTGATGGTAAACTTACGTTTGATATTAATGGTAAAGTTTCAACCAGTGTCCCTAGCTGTTCTTGGAAACATGCTTCCGCGATACGCTTATTCTTTTGGAAATATGAAAGGCGGTAACAGTTTACAATGAATTATTTTAATTTATTTGTTTTCATATCATTTCCGTTAATTTCGTAAAAATGAAACATATATATATATATATTTTCTACGTCTCGTACGCGTCAAAGGTCAGAAATACCATTCAAACAAATTTCAGCATGTAATTAAAAAACAAAAATTATCTAAATTTTATACAATATAAACAATTTTAATGTTTTGTAATTGGTTTCAGAATTTGGTATGTCCAAAACATTACATGAAAATCAAAATTAACACAATTACAACACAATTTTAAGATTATACTTAATTGTAAACAAGAATGTCCACAAGAAGCGTTAGCAGTTCAACGATATATGTCCTCACACGAAGACTCCGCCCAAAAGACAGTAGCAAAGTCCATAAATCCTCAAGTAATATATCATGGGAACTTCTCAGTCCTGAAAGTTTAACTTTGTCCATCAGTCAAGACGACAAAGGTTACAATAAGTCCCTCGACGACAATATTAATCCACAGTATATCAGTTCCAAGAATAATTCAACCACGATTTATATCTGTCCACAATTTGGGGATCCTATTTTGATTCCAGCACTTTCGGTTGTTCGTTCGGCTCAAGACGACAGTAGAAATATTACACAACAGCAAACTCGCTCACATGGAATTTAAATGAATAAATCCTGCACTGTGTGGAAGCATAAAATCTACCATTATAGTAGCTAAAACTAGCTATAACCAACTGTAGCTGATTGCAACTGCGAACTGCGAGACTTCACTCAAAAATCGTAACTCTCACGCCTCCATATATCCTGCTTCAACAAAGTTTCCCAGTCTAAAAAATTAGACAATTACCAACATAGGTTTTTGATCATTGTTTTTCAATGTTTGGGGGTACCTTTCTAGGGCCCCCGGGGATTCTGGGTGGTAATGCTGAAAACTGTACTGTGGACTTCCCACTGTCCTGACTTTTGGAACAAACCTGACCTGAAATTTGATCCTTGATCAGAAGGAATTGCTTTTGGAAGGCCTACTAGGGTGAAAAACTTTGTTAGAGCTTTCACTATAACTCTGTGGCCCTAATATTTCTCAGGGTATAGCCTCAGGGAAGCTTGTGGAGTGCACCATGATGGTCTAAAATCTGATTTCACTGACTTAGGTCTTTGGAAGTGTCCCTACGCAATCTATTAATACCCTACTAAATGGCTCATCAATGCTGGTATTGGTTGCAAGGGAGCAGTAGGAATTTTTCTGATTGGGCTTGCCCACCATTTGACCTTGTGACAAAGTCTACATACTCCGACACATCTTTTCTGAGTGGAGGCCACCAAAAATGACTCCTAATTCTGTCCTGTTTTTTTCTCACACCTAAATGTCCTGCCAATGGGCCTATCATGGGATATGCCTATCACTTTCCCTATGGTATAACCTTTGGCACGACAATTTGATGCACAACCTTCTATTCCTCATCTACAAGTGGATCGGGTGGCCGCCATTTACTCAATACCAAGACACCATTTTGCTTGTAGAAACATACAGAATTTGCTCGGCCTCCTGTTGCGACAAGGCCTACTCACACCTAATTTCCTAAGTGCGTGCTGGGTCGTTGTGCTGCGCATTTACCAGCTTGTCATAGTTTAAAGGGTCTCCTTTACAGTCCCTCACTCTATCATGCTCAGTGGCTGTATTTTCATGTTTACCAGCTTGTCACTTTGTTTGTGCTCAGCAGTGGGCCTGGATTTGCCACTAACCTAGGGATTTAGTCTCCCCCTGAGAGGGAAGATTAAACCTCCAATTCCTAACTTTGAGGAAGTATTCCTCTAATTTTGGGACCAGTCAACCGCCCCCTCGACTCTCTTCCTATGTCTCATGAGTATTTTGACTCATCAACCTGCTCACTGTTTTCCTGTGAGGCTTTTATAGTCATTGACCTAGTTACTGCAACATGCCGGGGACAATGTCCTTCCTCATCAAATGTATCCTTTTATCCACTGTACAGGCCCTGCAAGGAACTATGGGATCTGAGGAGTACTTTCCCTTTCCCCCCTGCCAAATCATTCCATAACAACATGGATACCCTTTAACTGTGAGTTTTCTTGTCCTAACCCCCATTGTGACTTCCAGAAACCCAAGTCTGTTTCAATTTCCTTTTGGGTAGAGGGACACTAATTACAATCCATACCTATCCCCTGAATCAATGCACTAGTTCCTGGGGAAATCTCATACAAATGGAAGTGCAATCTTCCCATATCATAGACTGAGCTGAGCGCAGCACGTGTTCCGCATGATTTCTAATGGGGTTTTTGGATCTAAACTATCACCTGAAGTGACAAAAATCCCTCCAAACAAAAGGCTTAAGTCTCCCTTACTTTTTCTGTGTCCATTCCCCTTTTTGTCGGGGGTTCTTTTGTTTTTGAACAAGAATGAACTTTTGACCCTAAATGACCAAAACCCTTGGTTTTGGACTCACCTTTTGGGCTTTCCCTTTCTCCATTTTTTGGGGTGAATACCCATGGGTATCTCCCAACACCTTTGACCTGGTATTTGTCCGGGCTTTCCTTACAGTGATTGCATTGTAACTGTGATTGGGGTTCCCCCATCCCATGTTTTGGATTTAGCACCCATTACTTTCTTTCTTTTACTTGCCCCTTTTTTTTCATTTTGGACCTGACTGGGATTTCCACTCCAGAGTGCTACCATGAAGACGCTTTGGGTTTAGAACCCGACTTAGTGTTGTACTTGTTGTACCTCGTAAATTCTTGGCTAGGCCCACTAGTATGACTTAATTTGTGATCACAGCATGTCGTCGCCCTTTACGGCTGCTTCACGCAAACTGTCAAATTTTGTTTTCATCCAGATGTGTTTTTGTATATCTTGTATGTAAACACTGTTTGAACTCTTTAACTAACATCAACTTCCTAGTTTGTCCAAAATTGTTGCCCGCTTCTTTTTCCTTCTGAGAGAGCCAGCGATCAAACCTCCATCTGCTCCTTTTAACAACGGGCCAAATTCAACTGGGCCTGTCACCTTTTTCTGACAAGACCTGATTTTTTTTGTTGGTCTATATGCCTCTGGCAACAATTCATATGCTTTAAGCACTGCTTGCTTAATCCTCGTCACTAATCACTACATCTGTCTAATGACATGCTCAATATATTTCTCGGGCTTTACCAATTACACTGACTGAAGCAACAAGGTCCAAGATTTCTTGGGCCATTTCAAGCTATTGGCAATTTTCTCAAGTGTAAGAAGTATTTCTCTCTTCTTGTTTCCTGAAATTTTGGAACCAGGCGAATATTTTTCGCCGCCTCAAAAAACCAGAGGGCGTGGAAGAGTCTGACGAGCTAGCCTGTTGTTTCAATTTTTCTAACTCTAACTGAGCTTCAAGCTCTTTTGTTTTTCATCTCATTTGTAATTTCTTCCTCCTTTTCCAATTCCTTTTGTATTTTGCAATTCCATTATCTTTTTGCTTGCATTTCATTTTTGCATTTCCATTTCTTTTTGTTGCCTTTTCTTTTTGCATCTGCATTTCGCGTCGCTGCAGGAAAAACGCTCATATGTAATTTGAAAGGTTAAATCAAAACATCATATGTGCAACTTCGGTAACATGAACAAACCAACCTATTGTCCATTGTTTGGTCAAATCAAGTTTTGGTGGAAATGATGAGAATGGTGTTTAAGAGTACGTAAGACTACTTTTAAGTATCTTTTGCGATATTTGTTGCAAACGACCATATCGCCACGGTCGTTTTGGTCAGTGTTCCCGAAAACTGCCACATATGAGGTTTTGCTCTAGAGGTCAAATGCCCATATGAGGTTTTCCTGCCCAACGACGATTTTGCAAATTTTCTTTTTCAATTCATTTCCTTTTGCCCCCTTTCTTGCTGCATTTGCAGTTTTTCTTTTTCCATTTGAAATTCGAGCTCTTTCAATTTGAACGGCCTCACGTTGTGCCCTGTTTCCGAACTCTTCTATCCTATCCAAATATAAACTATCCCAAACATCTTCCTGGACAAATTTTTTCATCAAATTAGTTTTGATGACTTGCTTTCTCATAGCATGTTTTGCCTCAAGTTCCTAAATGCTTGGCTAGTTTCATTAACTCCGAGCTTTCCACTCTCAAACTTCTCCCAAGTTTATTTGCCCTATGAACACTTCTGGATAACTCCATTGCGATTGTACTCTTCAACACTATATACTAACTTGAACAAACTACTATGGTAATACATTAAATCATCACAAAAATTTTTGTATGCCAAAATGTGCACAAGGTTTAAAATATGATAACACTTTTTTATGTGTGTAAATTTTGAACATAAGGCTTAGATTATCTCAATTCAATTCCCAAGACGAGCCCCCAATTCTGTTTTGAACGTCTCTTAGGCGTCAAAGGTCAGAAATACCTTTCAAACACAAATAAATGATCCTTGTGCACAAGTGATCTAAATTTTTTATACAATATACAGATTTTAATGATTGTAATTGGTTTCAAGAATTTTGTAAATGTCCCAAAACAGTAAACATAAATCAAAATTACCACAATTACACACAATATTAAGATTACATGTAATTGGTAAACAGACTGTCCACAAGAAGCGTTGCAGTTCAACGATGATATGTCCTCACCGCGAAGACTCCAAAATGACAGTAAAATGCAATTCACATAAACTCCTCCGGTAATACTTCCCATGGGAAAATCTTCTCAGTCCTGGAAGTTAAACTTTGTCCAGCAGTTCAAGACGACAAGGATACCATATCCCTTGACGACATTAATATTCCACATTATCTCAGTCCAAGATAATCCCCACGATTCTATCTGTCCACATTTGGAATCCGATTTTGTTCCCAGCATTTCGCTTCAAGACGACAGTAGACTTATTACAGCACTCTGCTCACATGCAAATTTAAATATAATAATCCTCTGGCACTGTGTGGAGCTAAAATCTACCATTATTTTTTTTTTTTGTAGATAAAACTAGCTATAACCATACTGGATATTGATTGCAAACTGCTGACGGCGAGACTTAACTCAAATCTCAAATATATACTGACTTCACACCAAAATTCCCAGTCTAAAAATAGACATTAACAACAGCATCATGCAAACATAACCTGAATCACATCACTTTCCATATATAACTTTTGTGGGGAAATTCCCTGATCTTACCATGTTTTGTCTCAAAGCATAAGACATTTCTAATTTTAGCAATCCCTTGGGAATTCCCCCCTTCCCCTATTTGTTGCAATCAAACAGTGCACGTACAAACAAACTAGGGGTATTCCCCCTTTCTCTCTTTATAGTAAACAAAGTACTTTTCCCGTGAGAAATCTTTTCTCAAATAAAATTGAAAAATAATATTTTTTAAAAGTTTGATTCAGAAATGGAGGCCATATAACAATACTATTATATATATATTATTATGGTAAAGACCCCAAAAAAAGTAACGCAGGATGTCTAAATAAGTTACAAACCATTGTCTATGCACACAACAACCTAAAAGTGATATCAATAGTCTGTTTTGTTCTGCAATATTTGACCCATTCTTGCCTTCCATTTTGATCATATCGCTACAATGTTCATTTTACAAAAATGTGTCAATTTTCAAAGTTGCAACTGAAGACATTAGTACAAGGTTACACTACCAACCATCATTAAGTGCACCACTTCACGGGAAGAATGGTCTTTCACTGAATGGCAATCAGTATGGCTAACCTTTTATTGCAACTTTTAAAAAGGGAGAAAGTTTCTTATAATGGGTATTGTGTTGGCAATTGATCGCCAATGGGGCCTATCCTCAAGGATAACGTAATAAACTAAACACATTGGAGCATATTTATTGAGGTCAATTGCTACTCAAGCTAATCTCCCCTACCACTTTCTCAGTCATGTGGTCTAGATAAAGGAACATTTGTCAGGGGGGACTTACTTTTTTTGAACTGGATATATATCAAATAGGACATAACTTCGCCAGTTTCGCCAGTAGCGGCGCCACGGGGGACGGGGGGGGGGGATGCTTCTTTACAAATAAAAATGATAGTTATCAGTTGGCATATTTTGTGATTTAAAAAGTTTGATAACGTAATACCCCCTATCTTTTGCTGTACCAAATGTTGTGTGCATACTGGCAGAAACGTAGAAGTGTTGTTGGCATATTATTTTTCCAGTAATAGGTATTGAATACTTAAATGTTTAAAACATAAAAACATAAAATTTTGAGACATTTTTTTTGTGTGTGTCTTTATCTATATATATATAATATAGTATATATATAGATATATATATATATATATAAGATACTTCCCTCAGTTTTTTTATATATATATTCATTCATTGAAGAGAAGTATCAGATCCACATGGACCTATACGAAACCGATTGCGTTGTCGTCGATCTCACTCGCCTCATTATTCTAAAATCTCCAAAGAAGGTGCGGATTCCATCAGTTCATGTATATGCGCCACGGTTATGGCATCAGCTCCGTGTTGATCCAGAGAGCAGCGTCGGTTCCTGTCTTCAAGCGGATGCTTAAAACTTAAGTTATTTCTTCATCGATTGAAAGTTGTTCCTCAGTACATGTCACTTGAAGGCGTCTGTTCCCGTAGAGGCGGACATATATGCTTGTAATAATATAATGATATTTATATATCTATATATGTGTGGTTTGATTGGATCGCAGCGCGGACGAAGCATATTAATCGCAAAATGAACTTGCTGTGGAGGGGACTCGAACCCACAACGTTCCGTTTAGATCTCGGATGCCTAATTCAATTGCGCAAACACGGCAGTGATGGGTCCATCGAGTTTCTACACCATAGCGTCGATGCGTTAATGCCGTCCATATATCACGAGGTGATCAGATTCTGATACACAAGCAACTCGTAAGAAATTTATAAACATATGTGTGAGAGATGGAGCTACTAAACCTCTGTGAATTACTGTCATATAGAAATCAATACAAAAATATATGTGAGAGATTGATGACAGCGCAGACGTAGCATTCTTAATCGCAAAATGAACTTTTTGTATTTTTCATCGTCACTGTGTGGGTACAACGCAATAATACGGGTGTATTGATTTCGAACAAAGAGGTTTTCCATGACATGAGAGAGAAAGCCGACTTGCATATTGATTGTGGTAAAACGTGTTCGTGTCCAGTACACCGCAATGCCCATTGCAAAATCCAAAAAACTGCAACTTTTGGTTTTGGGGGTGGGCGTCTTCGGCTTCTATCTCAGCCATTTCTGCACGCTTTTTTTACAAGCCAGGTATTAAATGATCGAGGCAAAGACCTAGGCAAAACAAAAATGTATATTTGAAAACTTTTCAAAATGGCTGACTTTGGCACAATACTGATCGAAAACATGCCGAGATAATTTTGTGCCAGTTTATCTTATATCACAGTAAACAGGTGGACTATCTTTTGAATTAAAAGTGCTCAATACATTAAGGAGAGCGTGAAATTATCAAAGTATAGACCTTGGAAAGCCAAACGTTACTTGAGTTCACGCTTGAAAAGATCACAACATAGTAAACAACAAGGGAATATTTGGCGCCACTATGGGCGGAAGTGTGTTGCATAATAGGCAGCTTGTAGGGGGAGTACCCTTTACGGGTACTCAAGAGTAGCTACAGAGATACCCCATTACTGGACATCCATTTCTGTATACTGCATCATCTGGAAAGGAAATTATATACAGAGTATAACATACTCTGCTAAGCAATCATAGCAGCTGTGCGCCCAATGACATTGTACTCAAGAGTATCAGCTATGTCCTGCAGCAATACGACATATCAGGAAAGCTTGGTGTTTAGAGATTATGGAGTAGAACTAATTAAGGGTACGCAATGTAGGTACCTCCTGTAAATATAAGGAAATGCTACCGACACATGAAAATATCGCTATTTAGCAATAGTTATGCAAGACCATTTCAAGAGGGAGGGCATTCAAGAGAATCGAAATCAATTCTTAAAAAATGGGAAAATAAACCCGCAAATTTATCGGTCCTGCCCAGTTTCCCCACCCCCCAATCGCAAATTTAGATGTTTCATGTACTGCGTATTGTCGTAGGAGGCCAATGCGCGCGTTGCGTAGCGCACTTTGCTAAATTGCGCACGTTTGTCAACGTAGCGTGTGTTCAGTGCGTTGCGTTAAACTGGTTGTTGGAGTCATTTAAATGGTGAGCCAGTCATAATCTTGCCGGATAATGAGGCATAAGGATTCGGGAATTGGGTATAGATTATTTTGATTAAAGTCTTATAAATCTGTTTAAAAATGTCATATGTTAAACGTCCTTTTTTAATCGGTCTTTTCCAGTGTTGGTATACGACAATTAAGGTAACGGAGAAAGAACCACGGTCTTCCGACTTTGTTCTCCATGATCCATTAAAGGTGTTGTCTTGATCCTGGATTGCATTTGGTAACCAATTGGTCAGGAGTGTCTAGTGGGCGATCATCGGCCTTCGATCTTCTTATCGTGTCCACAACACTGTGGTTTCTCCATTATGATCCGCCAGAGAGGGGTAAACGTCTGGATACTTCACTGAATTCGCAAGGTTTTGTTAGTGCATGTAGCTCCACTAGTAGGCAGACCAAGAGAGTTCCATTATCGTGGTGCTGTTCCACAACCACAGGCAGTGTCCTGATCTGATTCAGGTAGCCCCACTTCTCCAATTCTGGTTCTGAATCTGTTGAGGCATCGCCATTAGCCCATGAGGAGTCAGATCCAGGTGGGAGATGCTCACCTGGTTCAATACCAATAGATGTTACTTGGTTGATTTTTTTTTGGGGGTGGCAAGTCTTTCTTTCCATAGGCGACTCTCTTGAGCGCCTTAGAGACTGTTTCAAGAGGTTGGCCTTTGCTTAAGAACCTCTCTCTGGATTTACGGCGGTTGGCAGCAGGTTATCTGTCCAGGATGCTTCACATTAGATACTTGGAAGCGACGCTCTTGCATGCTCGCTACGCTATGACGGATGTCTGGTGGGCAATTCCTGCTAGGATGTATAAGTTTTCGTTGGTGTTGGAAGGACAGGCATCCTGTGATAAGCTGGCAGGAGGCAATTTAACGCTGAATAAGGCTTCTTGGCCTGGGTTGATCTTTCACAGCTAGGCATACTCTGCACATAAGTAGCACAGGACAAGGGCCGTCGATCTTAGGGTATGTGGGCGAGCACCCCATTCTTGCTGCCAGTGAGTTGTCAAGCATCCAGATAGGATGTGAAAATGTCGTATCTTCAAAGCAGTAAGTCCAGTTGTCTAGATTATATTATTGTCTCTTCAAATTTGAATACCTGCATGATTGAGAACTATGGTAATCAATTTGACATGGATTGCCGAGTTTTGGTTAGGAACTATGAGAATAGTTCACCACTACTCTGTTACGCGTCATCAGCCGTTTGGAGGAGAGGGAGAAAATCATTCGGCCTGTTGATGGATCATGAGAAAATGAACTGTTGTCTCTTGGAAAACAGTACGACCACTTGGTTAGATCGCGCATGCACTGCAAAAAACCGTGGTGTTAACTTTAACTCTTCCTGGAATTAATAGGGGATGCGGCCCACTGAGTGTTAGATTTCACCATTTCGGTGTAAAATACCACCATGTTAGTGTATATTAAGGCAGATTTTGGTGTAGATGGGGGGGACGCTGCTTGGTGTAATTTTACACCACAGTCGGTGTATTATTTTTTTAACACTGCCGGGCTGGCCAAATTGACATATGGTGTTAATTAACACTCTCCTGGAATTAATACCGGGACCGGCCCTCTGTGTTAACATTTATATTTTAACGTCTGATATTCTGATTTTGTATTTTGTACTTCTATTGTAATTCACTGACCTCTAACAAATCATAAAACATATCACCAAAATGACAAATTTTAAAATTAAAAAAAGAAAAAACCTAAAAAATTTAAAATTCTAAATTTCAACACCAGAACTAACACCAAGAAGCTTGACACCGACCTGGTGTTAAAAATTTTAACACCCCAGTTTTGGCAGTGTGGCATCCAAAGCTCTTTTTATTCAAGCTTGTAGATTTATGAAAACATATTGCTACAGTAGTGGTTTGGAATGTCAGAGTAGGCCGAAAAACATCATCTTGCGCAATGACTTAAAATCTAGCAACACGACAACATTGCGCAATAAATTGTCGAAATTCGACAGTAAATCTGTTAAAGGGACAATAGCATAGGCAGTATTGAAAACGGCTAAATGTAATAAATCAATATGTCAGATTAAGTTCCAAAATTAACAAAGCTTTTTCTTTAGGCACAATACGAGTGACAAATATGAGATAGTTACCATACTCTGTTACTGTCATCAGACGTTTGGAGGAGAAAGGGAGAAATCATTAGGCCTGTTGTTGATACAGGAGAGAAAGGGACTGTGTCTCTGCAAAAAGTACGACCAATTGGTTCGATAGCGCATGCACTGCAAAAAACCGTGGGTTAACTTTAACTTCTCCTGGAATTAATAGGGGGAATGCGCCACTGGTGTTAAAGGGGAAATTTTTTACAACCATTTCGGTGTCAAATACCACCATGGTAGTGTTATATTACACTCAGATTTTGGTATAGTGCCGCTGCTCCTGGGTTAATTTGACCACCACAGTCGGTGTTACTTATTTTGTTAACACTGCCGGGTGCCAAAATGACACATGGTGTAATTTAAAACTCTCCTGGAATCAATACGGACCGGCCCTTGGTGTAACATTTATATTTCTACCGTAGTATTCTGTTTTGTTATTTTGTACGTCTATTCTTGCATGCCTCTAACAAATCATAAAAGATCCCAAATGCATAATTAAAATATGCAGCAACACCGGGGGTGTTAAATTCTAAATTTCAACACCGAAAACTAACACCGAGAAGCCTGACACCGACTTGGTGTTAAAATTTTAACACCCCAGTTTTTGAGTGGGCATCAAAGCTCTCTTTTATTAAGCTGTCAGGATTTATGAAAACATATGACAGTGTGGTTTGGAAGGTCAGGCAGGCCGAAAAAAATCTCTTGCGCAGATTAAACTCTAGCAACACCGACAACATGCGCAATAAATTGTCGAAATTCGACAGTAAATCTGTTAAATTGACAATAGCCATAGCAGTATTGAAAACGGCTATAAATGTAATAAATCAATCATTTGTAGCTTAAAGTTCCAAATGACCAAACGCTTTTTTTCTTTAGGCCAACAGACGCGTGAATTGATGAAAAAATATGACAGAAATCCGTTTAATTTACAAACAATCTTAGCAATACGAAACGGCAGTGGTGCAATAAATGCTTTACCACCAGGAGAAATGGAAACAAAAGGGAAGCAATTGCGAATGAAGTGAACAATAGTGCCAGGAGGTAGTCTCCTATTTATTCCAATTCCCAAATCAAACTCATATTATTTCCAAATCCAAAATCAAAGTATTCAAATATTATGTATCCAAATTCCAGTTCTTTCCAATTCCAATCCAAACTCCTATTTGTTTCCAAATCCAAATCAAAGTATTCAAAATTTATGTTCAAAAGTCCAGTTTTTTCCAATTCCAAAACATCATCGACCAGCAAATACTAAACCATAGGCTCCACTCTCAGCAATTTGCAAAAGAGGGAAAGAGGAATGAAAAGGACAAGAAAGACACAAGATGAGGGAAGAGAATAGAGTGTAGTGGTTGTGTTGGGGTGTGTTTGTTGGTTTGGATGTTGTTTGTTTGTTTGTTGTTGTTGGGGTGTTTTTTTTTGTTCTTTTATTTTTTTTTTTTTTGTGTGGATTTGTTGAGGGGGGGCTCTTATGCTGTTTTGTTTTTTTTTTTTTTTTTTTTTTTTTTTGTTTTTTTTTTTTTTTTTTTTTTTTTTTTTTTTTTTTTTTTTTTTTTTCTCTTTTTTTTTTTTTTTTTTTTTTTTTTTTTTTTTTCTTTTTTTTATGCACAATGAGACTATTAATATTACTAGCGGTTTTCCTACCACCAGCAATTGCAAAAGAAGGTTACGAGCCAATAATATAAACCTAACTTTCAAATTGAAGTCCCAATTGATCCTTATTATATTACATTAGATTTACAACAGTTTTGCTAGAGGAACTGACCTATCCACTAGCCTATAAAATTAAGTTACATCCAATTGCATGTCTACTATGCTCAAGTTCATTTAGAGGGTCAGTCATTAAATGACCCAATTTATTAAAATGTTCAGCACAAAACAAAGATTCTACATAATCTAGATTTAAAACAACTCCCACACCAAATTCTAATGACAAAAAAAAGCAATAAGTTAACAAAAGATAGGCAAAGATACCAGAACAAACCCAATAAACCTAATTGAGGAAATAAAGAACTTCTGCTGGTCTACCACGCACATGGGCGGGAGGGAGGGAAAATTTATAATTGTCCACAAGCACAGAAGGGCGACTAGACTCCCCGGGGGCAATAGCGAAGGACCAGTCCAAGAAAGCCGGTCGGATTCCCCGTCCAAATACAACACCCTGATTGGTGTGGAAGACAAAAGGGGGAAGGACGAATGGTTCCATCCAATCGGTCACAGGCAACCACAATGGATCCGAAATATTTCTGGTGTTAAATCGTTTAGTGCTTTTTGCAATAAACTTATTACCCCCGGGGAGAAAGAAAACACGGAAGCACTGAGATATGAATGTGGCCACATATTTGCCAGGAGTGTCTCCTATTTATTTCAAATTGCCAATCCAACTCATATTACTTCAATCCAAATAAAGTATTCAAATATTTAGTATCCAAATTCCAGTTCTTTCCATTCAAATCAAACTCTATTATTTCCCAATCCAAATCAAAGTATTTCAAATATTTATGTATCCAAATTCAGTTCTTTCATTCCAATAACCACTCAGCGACCGCAATATACTAAACCACTGAGGCTCCCACTCCTCAGCAATTTGCAAAAGAAGAGGTACCGAGGAATGAACAGGGCCTAACTACCATCGAAATTTCATGTTCGATCTAATGAAACACTGAGACTATAATATAAGCCCGGTGTGTTCCTAAACCCAGCCAGTTGCCAAAGAAGGTACCGATCAATAATATTAAACTAAACCACACTTGAAGTCCAATTAGATCCTTATTGAATACATAGATTTAAAACTAGTTTGATCGAGGAACTGACCTAATCCACTAGCCGAACTTAAGTTACCATCCACTTTCATTTAGTACTATATTCTTTCAAGTTCATTATAAAGCGTTCAGATTCATTAAATGACCCAATTTCTTAAATTTTCCGCCAAGCAAAATTATAACCGAAAATTGCCCAAAACTCCCCCCTCCCCCTTTAAAACCACACAAGCAAGAATGGGAGGCTCTGGTGCTTAATTAAATAGGCAAAGCACCCGAAAATTTTGACAGAGGCTTCCACGAGCAACCAACTGAGCATTACCAGACACTAGCCTACTGCATGGAGTTTATGAATGTGAAGACTAGGCCGACACCGAGCAGTTATGCTGGTAATTGAGGAAGCAGGCATGTCTTCCTCAGTACAATTAGAGGTTCTTCATTTACCAAGAAAAGATTCACATTTACTAATTAAAGGGTCATCCTTCATTTACAAGTAAGGGTCATTCCTTTCTTTTATGAATTGAAGGTGATTCCATTATTTTTAAAAAAAATAAAAAAAATAAAAAATTACCAATTAAAGGGTCATTCCTTCATTACCAATTATCGGGTCATTCCTTCATTTACCAACTAAAGAGTCATTCCTTCTTTTACCAATTAAAGGGGCAATTCTTCATCCAATTAAAAGGGTATCCATTACATAAGGGTTACTTTCCCCTTTTATGAATTAGAAGGTGATTACATTGTCTATTTGGGGGGGAAACTTAAAGGGTCATTCATTTACCAATGAAGGGGCATCCTTCATTTACCAATTAAAGGGTCATTCCTTCATTACCAATTAAAGGGTATCCATTACCATTAAGGGTAATAACTTCATTTACCAATTTAAGGGGTTCATTTACCAATAAAGGGTTCATTCTTTCATTTATGAAGTAAAGGGTATTCCATTATTAGGAATTAAAGGGTCTATCCTTCATTTACCACTTAACGGGTCATTCCCATTAATTAACAATTAATGGTCATATTCACCAATTAAATGTTTACTATTAAAGGTCACCTTCATTAAGGAATAATTCACTCATTTATGAATGAAAGGGTAATTCCTTCATAAACCAATTCATTTAGAATTAAAGTGCATTGCCATCTTAAAAATTAAAGGGGCTTCCATGTTTACAATTAACGGCTTACTGAATCATAATTTAAAGGCCATTGGATTAATTCAAAACAAGGGCCATTTCATTATTACCAATGAAATTTACCACATAAAGAGATAAAGCATGTAGTTAGGTGCAGGATTGGCTCCAAGTAAAGCCGTAGTAAAAACAATGGTACACAATCATAATACAATTTGACCCTCCGTTTTTCATTTGATTCTTTGACAATTGACCTCAAGGGTCTTGAATCTGGGAAAAAACTTGAGTGAAATTACTGATGTATATACCTATTACACAGCAAAATTACCTACGCACGGTTAACCAAAGACCTTAAGCTACTCACTGTGTACTCTTAGCTCTATTCCAATGGTACTATCAGCCACTAGTAGTTTGAATTGGTAGTGAGAGCATTCAGTTTAATTATATATACAGACCTAGTGAAACATGGACTCACCAGTCCCAATGAGATACTATAAGCCTAAAAATCCCCTACAGCAAAGTGCAAATTAGAGAAAGCTAGTGATCAGAGTACATAATGAATTAATGCTTAAGATCAAAATTACCCAAAACACACAGTGTAACCCAGATCGTTACTTTGGACTCCTCCAATTGACTATCCCGCCCCTAGCCGTGTGTGTTGGAAGGAAGGAGAGCAAAACATGTGTAAATTTTATATATACTATATACCTGGTGAAAAATGACTCAGTAGCCTCAGTAAGATTACTATAAGCCTATCAATCCCAACCGCAATGTGCAATTTTAGAGAAGCTATTTGTTCAGAGTACAGACAGAATTAAATGGTAAGATCGAAATGACCCAAAACACACGGTGTAACCCGACCTGGGACCTTGGATCTACTCCAAATGACTTTCCCGCCACCTAGCAATTTAGTGTTGGTAGTTGAGGAGCAACAGGTGTAATTTAATATACTATACCTAGTGAACAAAATGACTCAGCAGCCGCAGTAAAGCTAAGCAGCCTAAATCAATACATAACAGCAATGTGCAAATTAGAGAGCTATTTGTCTCAGAGTAAATACATGAATCAATAGTCCAAGTCAATCATAAGACGACATGAGCCAAAACAGCCAAAATGATAATTAAGGACTTGATGTTCAGTATTTAAATTACACCAAAGTGCCTACAGGTTAATCCTATGAAGCTGTTGAATTCCTAGGGTGGGAGGCATAAAACCAAGATTCCTTATTTGCCACCCAACTCCCCCAAAAAATGGCCATTCCCTTTACAACTACTTCCCTGCAAAAACTACCAAAACCCACCACTAAAAACACGCAACTGAAAAATAATTACATTCCTCAGCACTCAACCAAAAAGGTCTGGAAAAAAACCTTACATAGCACTTAACCCCTACAGGCAAGTTTAAACCAAACTGATAAAATTCTGTAATCGCATGAGGAAATTGGTAAGGTGGCGAATAAAGGGCTGGCCTAGTCCCAAAGCCTAATGAGCGAAGGCAAGACTTAAGAGAATTCCCCTGCTCCAACAAAGCAATATTTAATTAGCCACCAAATACTGACTTACTCTCAAGGAATTGAAACTTTTTTGAAGAATTGAAAAACGACAATTACACAAATTTTGTTAAGGTGAATTATGGAAAAAACAACGGCTAACCGTGGTAGCCATGGCCATCCATGCTCTCACACTCTCAAAAACAGCTTAATTGCAACAACAATTATGTGTACTGTTGAACTACAATATACCCTATCTCCCTCATTCAAGATTTAGGGGAAGGGTATTTATATCACTGCAAAACCCTACACCCCACGTAGGAAGCCCAAAATTTAACTCCTTGGTGTTGTAAATACAAAGCCCTTATTTCCTAGCAATTGGTAACCCATGAGAATAAAAAAGATTTTCCCTCAAATCCTATTAAAACTCGACGTACCTCATTATTACCCTTATTAACAAAATGGTTGCCAATATTTAGGATAAACAAATAAAGAAATTGTCTGAAGGTCTGTGGGGGCAATGTGCCAACGTGCACACCATATGAAAAACCATCCCACCTGCCCGGCGTACATTGCAAATGATTTCTGACATGTAATGTAAACTAGTGCATGCGACACAAAATCATTAATAAAATATCCCATCTTAGACTGACCATACGACCAACTTTTTAAAACTTAACAGCAAAACCCACATATTTACCATTAAATCTCGTTACAATGAGGTAGGTTCTTCCGAAACCTGTGTTAGAACAACAATGAGTGATTGCCATAAATCCCCCCCCCCACACTTTGAAAATCAACCAGGTGGAACTACACAACCATTAAGCACCATAATGGAGCTACTTAATCTCCCGGTGCATAATCCGGGAAACGAAATCAACCAGAATAACGGATAACATAACACCGTTTAATTTAGAATGCTAGGAAGTCTCATGCAATCCAAATATGGTTGTAAGCCGATGCACATTTGCCACACTATACAATCAGCGTTATATGGTCTAATATGCCAGCAACGTCACATTGTGCCACAACCTTATCCCGAATACGGTTCAACAAACCTCCTGTATGAAAAAGAATATTGCACACCTGGGCCAACCAATAACAGGTCCCCACGCAAATAAATTGTTAGATGCTACAAACAAGAGAATCTCACAAACATTATATTTGTCAGAGTGTCAAAAGTGCACGCAATCGCACGAAAAGGTTTCAGAAAAACTAGATAACCATTTGCACTTCCGGCCCTGACTTGAGATGAGATAAATTTGAGTGACCAGAGCCTCGAAACCCATTTCTAAGTATTTTCGTTGTTTTTGCAGTACGTGAAGCATGATTCAACGGTCCCTCATTAAAAAATTCCACTACCACAAAACGATATCTTTTTTGAATTTTACCCGTCTAAATGGCTGTGAAGAATTATTATTTAACATTGACTTACACTTAGTATGCCAAAAATGGCAACCATGTTTAACCAAACCAAGACACTGTACCCCTGCTCATCTATGTCTCACAATGCAAAACACACAGCCAATTTTAGCAAGCCAATAATTGGTGCACATGTTGTCAACTGCCAGAACTAGTCAGAATTTTACAAAAATGATAACACTGCAGGACACATTTGGAAATTCAACGACTCCCATTACATGCATAGATGGTAAATAGAAATTTTAATGCCAAATGCAATCTATACCTTACCATTTTAAATTCATAGGTCTTATGATTTTCTGTGAAACCCTGATTGATATTAACTAATTAGTCCTGATAGATCGAGTTCGCACAACATTCGTAGTATTTCGGCGAAAAATCGCAACTCACCCGTCGAATAAACTTCAAGTCGCTCAGTAACACTTATGCTCTGTCCAAATCCGTCTCAGAACAACAACATGAACCAACAATTTAGTCCCACTTGCACGATTTCCAGCTCACAAGACCCACATGCCAGCACTAGAATTGACATAAGTACCGCCGTAATCAAGGTAAACGATGCGGCCCATTGTACATGTGTTCTGAACTAGCCAATAGCACGACAAATGCGTAGGCCAGAATTGGATGATCCCCCCCAAACGAGATACATTTACTTGCTTTGCAAATCCACGACTCGCACTTCCAAGGTTCCTACCTGTATTGTTCATACGAAAAAAATACGGCGTTAAATATAATTAGAACCCAGTAAAATGACGACTGACTCAGAAATATTCTAAAATCATCGATGCAAAATTACTGAAGCTTCACTCGTGGCTTCGACGTTCGCAGGCGGGTTTGCAGATATATTACTCAGTCCCAACACGCGTTGTAACAAATAGAAACCAGAAATTGCCGACTGAACGGAAATATTCCAAAATCTATCAAGGCAAAAATACTATGGCTCCAGTCAGCGGCTCCATGCACTCTCACAATCTAACAGTACATCATCTCTCGTCAACACGAATATGGCGTAATAAAACCACAAATTCCACTCTATAGAAAACAGTAAATTGTCGACTGACACGGGAAAATTCCAAATCTATCAAGAACAAAATTACTAGCTTCGCGCACACACACTAATTAAGCAGTTAAAAAATTTTATAATTGTCCACAAGCACAGCAGGGCGGGGGGACTAGGGACTTCCCGGTGGCAAATAGAACGAAGTGGACCATTTCACGAAGCCGGTCAGGCTCCGATTAAATACAAACACCTGATTGTTGTGGAAGACAAAAGGTGAAGGACGAATGGTTCCCATACAATCGGGAAACAGGCAACCAAACGGGATCAGAAAATCTTTCCTGGTGGTAAATGTCAGTTTATGGTTGCAATAAACTTAATAACTTGTCAGCTAAGATCAAACATTAAACCACTAGCTGGTTTCTTGACAAACTATTTAACGCGTGGATACCAACCACGTGAAAATGTTGTGTTTGCATGAAATCACCAGTATTACTTTCAAAGTTCAGATGCTACATGCTAAACCAGTGACCGACCAGCAGGGATATTCAAACGCGAAGTTAATGCATTTTTTTAATGCTGATTGGAATATGGAAATTGAATGACAAACTTAGATACGGATTTGAAAGAAGCCAGGTCTTCAAACTGTATAAGGTAAACAAGGTCACAAGAAAGACGACGGTAAACACCTCTATATTTTTGGTTTGAAAAAAAAAATCTGCGATTAGTTTAAAGGGGCATTTTCGTGATTCAGCTCTTCGTTTATCATGTTCAATAGATATCCTGAGCAGGCCTTTCCGAAAATTTGAGTTGATTACGAGCTGCAGTTTGTGTTTGAGCAATGGTTGTTCCCACGTCCCATAGGCAACGGTGCTGTCATTTTGTCCGTTTACGGACAAGGAAAATACAAAAATTGAGATGTTTATAGATACAGCCGAATTGCATTAAGCTAGGTACACATGAATTAAGGCTGACGGTTCAGATGATATAAAAATCGGAATTTTTTTTTTTAGGTAAGTCGGGGGGGGGGGGGGCGAGCTGGTATCACGAAATGCCCTTTTAGAAGTACAATAATTTAATCGAGACTGACGTTCATTCTATTGAAAATATGGTTTATAACTAAGGAAAGAAGGTAGGCACCACTTCTCCAATTCGGTTCTCAATCTGTTGAGGCATCGGCCATTCATCCCATGAGGAGTCGCTCCAGGGGGGAGATGCTCACAGGTTCAATGCCAATAGATGTTTACTTGGTTGAGACAAGTCTTTCTTCCACAAGGCGGACTCTCTTGAGTCCTAGAGACTGTTCAAGAGGTGGGACTGCTTAAGAAACTCTCTCTGGATTTAAGGCGGTTGGCAGCAGGTATCTGTCCAGACATAGGGTGCTTCACATTAGATACTTGGCAGCTACTCTCTTGCATGCTCGCTACGCTACGACGGATGTCCGGTGGAGCAATTCCTACTATGATGTATACGTTTTCCGTTGGTGTGGGACGGAGGCATCCTGTGATAAGCCGGCAGGAGGTATTTAACGCTGAATCAAGCTTCTTGGCATGGGTTGATCTTTCCCATACAGGGCAAGCACACGCTGCACATGAGTAGCACATGAGTAGTGTCGTCGATCTTAGGGTATGTGGGCGAGCACCCCATCTTGTGCCAGTGAGTTTGTTCAAGATGTTATTGCGTGAACATACTTTACTCTTCGTCTTCTCGATGTGGGTCTTATAAGAGAGAGTGCGGTCCAAGGTAACTCCTAGGTAGACAGAGTTATCACAGTGCTCCAGGGGTGTTCCAAACCAGGTAACTTTAAGCTGACGTTTGGCTTCACGATTTGTCTTAGAGTGGATTTGCACGTAGGTGGTTTCCTCATAATAAGGAGTGAGTTCATCCAAAGCTTTGGAGAGTTTCTCTTCAACAACTGTGAAGGCGGCATCTTGTGCGCTAATTCCAAGACCGTCAGCATAAATAAAACGACAGGTTCCTGCACTCCTAGGTTGGTCGTTGGTATAGATGTTGAACTGGAGAGGTGCAAGAACACTCCCATTGTGGTAGACCATTCTTGAGCCTACGCCATCGGCTCTTCTTCTCTCCTAGCTGAACAAAGAACATCCTGTTTGCCAGCAATCCTCGGATAAGCTCAGTCAAGCGAATGTCCTTGGTAATTTCCAGGATCTTATGGAGTAGGCATCTGTGATTAAGAGTGTCGTACGCTGCTGATAGGTTGGCGAACACAGCTCCGGTTATCATACCCTTCTCGAAACTATCCTAAATGTGTTGAGTTAGGTTGAGTACTTGGCTTGTTGTTGATTTGCCTGGCCGGAAACCTGCTTGTTCTGGTATGAGGTGTTCGTCTATCACAGGTGCGATACGATTGAGCATGAGACGTTCAAAGAGCTTGTAGGTATGGCTGAGGAGTGATATTGGTCTGTAGCTCTTGGGTTTGGATGAATCTTTCCCAGGCTTTAGGAGTGCCATAACATGTGCTTTCCTCCAGATCTTTGGGAACCTGTGGGAAATAAGGCAGCAATTGTAGAGCTCAAGAAGCCATTCCTTTGCTACTGGGCCGAGATCTTTTAGCTGCTCAGTTGAGATGTTCTCAAGGCCGACTGAAGTTTAGCAATACCGGATTTCAATTCGTCCATGTTGAAGGGGCGAGTGAAACCAGGGTTGCCACTAAACCTCTTACGGTCTAGTTCGATCTTCTTGGGCTTCTTGCTGCACTTGCCATTTAAAGCAGTTGGTGGGCAACTTGGTTGGGTGTGACATTTGGCTGCTGTGGAGGTTCTGTTGGATCCCCTCGGAACTTTCGGATGGTAGACCATGCTTTCTTGCTGTTATGGGTCATATCGGTGGATTCAATTAAAGTATGCCAGGTTTTGATCTTTTCCTGGGAGATCCTCTCCGAAACTTCCACACCTTTAGCAGTTGTTTCTGCCGAAAAAAAGATCAGCTTCAAACATGGTGATATTCTCTAGCACATTCCTTGGAAAGGCCTGATATATATTCCGTCCTACAGCCTCTGGGTATGAATCTCCGGGCAGTTTTGTTCACTAGTTGGGCAAATTTGTCATAGTTATGGGTTTTGGAGCAATCCTCTTCACGTTCTGGTCCAGGTCATCAGTTAATCCTTGCCAATCTGCTTTCCAGTAGTTAAAGCGACGCTTAAAATGCACTTTGTTTGGTCTTACTCCAGCGTTGACTTGGATACCGATTGGTCGATGTTGAGTTAGTGGAACAGGATCCAGAACGTACAATCTTGCTACACAGGTTAGAGATGTTTTTACTAACAATAGCTAGATCAGGGTTGTAACCTCTCTTCCAACGGGCGCAATGAAATGATGGCGGCAGCTTAGAGTCGTGAAGGAGACGTAGATGTTGACTGTCTATCCATTCTTCGACAGCTTGTCCGTCTTTGTTACTTTCATTGTAGCCCAATTGGGTACTGTGGCTGTTGAAATCGCCAATGAAGAAGTGAGGTTTGCTGAGTTGAGGGTGCTTGAAGTCTACTGATGGAGGTTTGTAGACGGATGTAACTATGACAGAGCTAAGCTCAATGGTGAGGACTTCGATGTTCTTGTCACCAGAGTTTGCTTCTACTGCGGTGCCTGTTCTCACATATATAGCACTCCATATTGTCGATGTGGTCTCTCGATGGCAAGGACCATTCCTGGTATGGTTGGACGGTGGTTATCGATTCCTCTGTGGGTTTCCTGCAGACAAAGGACATCGCATTGGAGATTGTTACACAAATCAGCAATGATGTTACTTTTTGCATTGGAAAAACCCTCCACATTCAATGACGCTATAGTCAAGGTAGACCTTAGAAAAGGCCTGCGCTGAGATCTAGTCATGATATGGGTATATACTTAAGAAATGATGTTAAAGGAAAACAGTGTTTGGTGTTGTAGAGATTAGTTCTCTGCTTGATGAAACTAACAAGTGCTAACCTCTTGCATTAGGGTATTTTCACAGCTAAGGTACCTAAATGTAATATTCTGTCAGAAATTGTAAGCTGATTACAGCATTACTTAACTACTTTTTTGTTCAATGTTGATGTCTATTGGTAAAGAGATAAATTAAGAACTATTAATTTTCGACCTTATTCTGAAAATTCTCCTACAGAGGGTCTATGGGGAAATGCTAACGATTGTAACATTCAGGGCCGTAGCCAGGGGGTGTGGGGGGGGGGGGAGTGCGAACCCCAACCCCCACCCCCCAAAAAAGTCCGTTTTATCATGTTAAAGGTCCGCTTTGTCATGTTGAAGTTTGCCGCTGTTGTTTTAAGTTTGTGGTTATCTGAGTAACTATTGGTAAATACCCTGGTCAATACTACTGCATTACGCATTACTACTATTATTATACTGTTTGGTCAACGGCGATGTCTCATTCCTCCTCCCCCCCCCCCCCCAAAAAAAAAAAAAAAAAAAACCCCCCTCGCTCTTCAGATTTTTGATGCGACAGTAAAAGAAATTGGGGCAACCGGCGAGTGTAGCGAGCCGAAAAAAAATGTTGTTTGTCCAAAAAAAGGCTGCTTCTGGCAAATCGCACCCCACCCCAAGAAATTCTGGCCTTACGGGCCTGGTATCATTTGCCACACACTGTTACAACCGTTATGAACTGTGGATATATCTGCAAAAAAAGATGCAGTGTATAGCTAGAATTGCACCTGAGTTTGAACACAATAGCGTATTTTACCTAGATGAAATGGGAACAATACCTGTATTTATTTAGAAAAATATTCCAATCTGAAGTTCAAAATCAATGTTACAACTGTTATGTTAAATTGAACTGAGCTCTAATTTCTTATGCAAATAGGAACACTCGGTGATGTTTTCAATTTTGAGTGTGTCAATCATGCAATCTTCTTTGAGTTTTACAAACAGAACATTCCAAAATCAGTTACTATTTTACCACTATTTGAAGAGTCGGTTTCCAAATCCGACTTTTTCCTAAATCCACTTTTGGTCGAAATTGAGTTATTAGTAGAATAAGTAAGATAGCGAGTGTAAAAACATACATTTTGACACTAATTTCTTGTTTCAAGCATACTCCGATCCAAACTTGTGGGTTTCGGTATTTTCCGGAAATTTTCGGGAAAGTTCGGATTTTTGGGAAAAACATCCTACTGTTAGTATCATTCTTAACAAAATTAACCCCCCAAAAAGACATTTTGAAAGCGATATACTTCAAACATAGAATCAGTGGTTTCTATCGAAAATCAGCTCCTCATTTTTATAACAATATTAGTACATTTCAAGTATTCTACAATAAAATATTCCTTCGTTTTAATCTCTCCTTACCTAAACTCGTAAACTATGTAAAAAGTTGTATAAAATTAGTATTCCACATTCTTCAAAATTGGATAATGAATTTCTGCAGCCTGATAGGTATCTTTACTGTAAAAACACCCATTTGTCATTTTAATTAAACAAAATACTGCGACCCATACATCATTTGCATTATATCGTTTTAAAATTAATAGTTTTTACCTGACAGTTTGTGATTGTCCTATGAAAATATGCAGATATTCACAGATTCAGCAAGGGTCATATTGCTATACTCATATTGCGCGTCTCACTTAATTTGACGATGAAGAACAACATGTTGTCTTGAATAATACTCTGTGAACAGTCCAAAATTATTAAAACAGACAGTTTACGTTTAATATGTGAATTATCGTGGCCGTTTGTCGAAAACCCGTCTTAAGTAGAGATTTTTCTACATTTTAAATCATCTTTTGCTCGAAAATTTACCACCCATACCAGGCGTGGATCCAGGGAGGGGGCGAAGGGGGCGCGTGCCTCCCGGTAATTCTGCAAAATCTTGCAAAATCAAAGTTTCAGCCTTCAGCCCCCGGTAATTTTGACGTTTTTCAAATCCTGGATCCGCCCCTGCATACTAGCCAATAAAATCAGTTACAATTGACAGACCTTGACATACGCGCAAAGGTCGCTTAATTCTGTCCTTGACTATTAGCAGTTTATGTATAGGATAAGGCATGAGTGGAGTGCATTCGGGGATATAATTGCATGCTTGGAGCAAATTTTGCAGCAAACTAAAACATGTATAAACGTTGAGGGAAGGTTCCATAAAAAAAGCACCTTTAAGAAGGTTCTTTGAACGTTTAAACAGGCCAAAAACGTAAAAAAAATATTGGAGCCACTCTCAACATAGCGCTGTAAGAACATCGGGAAGAATCCATATTTTTTTGATATTGACCTTTTTAATGAACCAGACATGATGTTAAGGTCAATTTCAAACCGGGAATGCCAGACACGAGTTTCTAATGGTCAAGAACATACTCTGACACAATATGCACATTTTTAAAGGTTTAATCTTCAAACGCGCCCGTTTTGACCGCCATCTTGAATTTGAAGACGCTATTAAGATGGAAACGCCAGATATGAGTTGATAAAGGTCAAACAAATATATCCACCGCCCTTTCAGTTAAACTTTCATGGCACTTGGGCGTTTTCTATGATTCTTTTAATGACGTCATATTAATTTGCATAAATAATATATTATAAATGCTCAGAAAAATTGGCAGCATCGATTTTTTAATAAAGTGGCTAATGTACAGGGTGAGTCAAAAGAACTTGACACTGATTATGTCCGCCATTTTGAATTTTCAAGTAACATATATCTAACATATGTGATATCATCTGAAAGCTTAGTTAATTATCTTTAATTTGCTGCAAAGATCACTCACATCGGTTAGGTATAGACCGAGTTACAGTCGTTTGAATCCAGCAGTCGGTTTTCTGCACTGTCCACGGGAATCACGTTTGCTTAGTCGGGCGCCGTGCATTCAAATGGGAATCCGTGGATAGGGTGAAAACCGGACTACTTGATTCAAAAGACTGTAGCTCGGCCTATACTTAACCGATTGGAATTATCAAGCTGAAATAGCAAATTAAAGATAATGAAATAGGCTTTCCGATGATATCACATACGTTACATATATGTTATTTAAAAACTCAAAATGGCGGACACAATCCGGGTCAATTTTTTTTTGACTCACCCTGTATATTGGAATCCTTACATAAGACCCTGAACTAAGTATAGTATGTGTGCCTAATCTATCGGGCAAAATCTATCTACTTTGGAAGTAATCGGTCTACTCTGGAAGTAAATTTTGTATTTTACGGACAAAGACTACAACAAAATGATCATGATCAAAACATTTGATCATAATATCAAAATGCACCGTCAGATTCAACTGAATTTTGGAAATCGCCTTTTCTCGAGTGAACCACAAATAAACAATGAGTTACAACGATCACGAAGTGCACCTTTAATATCAGAACATCTTATATCTAAATACATAATAACATCGACGATAGGTGTTTAAGCATATCACGCCAAGTGTTCAGCGATTTTTTATTTACAGGGTGTCTCAGAAAGAACGTTACCCTCCAGAAACGGCCATTTTTGGTTACTTAATCAATTCTTATCCTTGTTTTAGCTTTATATTATGAAAATATGTACTTTTTTAACATATGGTGAAAACAAGAAAGAAAACGGTTAAAAAATAACCAAACAATGACTAGTTCCTTAAAAATGATGCAATGCTACTTTGTCCATGGATGCAAATATCCCCAACATAAAAATGTTTAACACCCTCTTGGCCAATAATACTCTCAAATTCCAAGGTCCATTGCTAGTTCTCGACTGAGTTTATTGTTCAGTTCTCTATGCACTGCAGCATTATTTACGGCTGATTGTCCTGTTCTTTGACGACCATATCTCTCTCCTTGCCCCTTTTTAGAGTCTTGCCATGCTCCAGAATTTTTCTCTGTTCCCCTTGATTGCCATCTTACTGGAAACCCTACTTGAGGGAAAACGTTTACCCATTCACGATGATGAACGACGGCCCTTGAAGGAGTCACGCCCAATAACATTATTTGAAAAGTGCGCTTTAACTCAATTCATATTTGCATTATGATTGGACACGGCTGAGGGGATTTAGGTCACTTCATTCTGAAGAACAAATTAAGTGCATGTTTCAGGTGCTTTTTAGGCATTACATGTGAACAAATTAAATCTGAGGACTTACGTGTGCACAAATCCATAAGAATTACAATGCACACCTTTCTCTGCTATTGCTAGCCGTGGACAAAGTTGGTTTGTATCAATTTCAGGGAAATAGTCATTGTTTAGTTATTTTTTCACCGTTTTCTTTCTTGTTTTCACCATATGTTCAAAAAAGAACATATTTTCATATAAAGCTAAAACAAAGATAAGAATTGATTAAGTAAGCAAAAATGGCCGTTTCTGGAGGGTAACGCGTTCTTTCTGAGACACGCTGTATAATACATAACGCTGCCTTGCTTTACGTTTCTACACAACTTACACACTGTTTTACACTGTTGAAAAAAGGTGACCTATGCCAATAATAAGCTTTCTTAGAAATTTTAAATCAAAACAAAAATCTGCCTAATGTATTTTGAAGTTCGTGCACAAAACTACTCAATATTTTCCTTTATCTTTTAATTACGTTAACTTTTGGCGATCACGTTTACGCGTTTTAAAGTTAACTGTGCGTCTTCAAAACCTCAAGTATTTACAATTCCAATCTGCTAAGTAAAATGTCAATTCAATTTTGTATTTTCTGTAACATATGTTCTTGGGTATGAAAAGCAAAGATTGCATTTAACTTTTAAATATATTTTTGGCATTCCAGTTTTGCGATTAATACCCGGGCAAAAGGCAGTCTTAGTTAAACAACACTAAATCAATTACTCACACTAGTCATTGGAAAACGCGACAAATTTGCGTACGTTTCTTTCACATTAAAATTCCCACAGAAGAAATACAACAATACCACACCAAATTACAAGATGAATTCACAACATGACCAGGTTTTCAACATCAGTGACAAGAAAATTTATTCGTTATGAATCCCTAAGTTATAGGATGAATAGCAAAGTTTAAAAATACATCGAAATGTTCAGCACATGATGCTCTATATTCGATACGTCTGATTTATAAGTGAAGTTGATGAGGGCGTAGCAAATTGTCTCAACTTGCTGTCCAAATACCATGTAATTTTAGAAAGCATACAAGTGTACTATATCCATCAGGAAATTACACAACTTTCTTAATATTACTTAGTGCATCTTAGACATTTTAAGCAGTTTTTTTTGCCTTACTGCAGCCTAGTAAGTGTTATACAACCTCTTGGTGAATTCGTGAATACCTTGAAATAGCTTCAATAGCAGCCTAATATTATACAAATGTTCTTCTTCAAATATGCGCCTCATCGCTACCATTATACATTCCTATGGTACACGCAGAGTGCTATTGAATTTAGGTTTTGATTTTTAAACAAATTGAAGTTAGACCGTCCCTAGGAAATGAGTGACACATATCGTTGTAATACAGTTTGAACTAAAGTATGCTGTAATATTAATTACTCAGGACATCATATTTAGGGGGTTGGTACATTTTGTGACCCCACTTTGTCTGCTCCCAGTTGAATTAAGCAGCCTTGACGGAATAACGTACAGTATCACGTGCACTTTATTCCGTCAAGGCTGCTGAATTCGACTGGGAGCAGGCAAAGTGGGTGCAGTAAATGTACCAACCCATATTTAGGCGCAGTAAAACAACAACGACAACATCTACAACAACAACAACAACAAAATAGTTTGTAATTCTAATTTCTTCCAGCTATTGTAATGTATTTTTTCAATCATTTCAAACGACTTAGGCAAGTCTAATTCAATAAAATGTGTGATGCCAAACACAGGGCGGTATTTTCTGTATTTCTACCAGTTCATCCGTAGTTATCACCACACTGCCCGAAAATAGTACACTATCATGACGCATCGTCCGTCGACGTTGTTGACTCTTCAATTCCCTCCGTACGTCGACACCTTAACAAATTGTTCAATACACCTCGAAATTGTTTGTGTTTTAAAACATATACGAATGTATTAGAGAACGTATTACAAAAAGCCGAAAAAACAGTAAAATTATACCAACCACTTTTGAAGTCCAGAGGACCGCCAAGATTAAACTGCAAGAAAGTGATTTGGTTTGGCGTCCAGCAGACGATGTAGACAATGAATAAGATGAAAACTGTAACGGTCACATTTTTGTGTCGAATTGTGGTACCAGCAGACGCCACAGTGGCGTCTCCACCTGCGGCATCACTCCTAGGCTGCACCGAGGTTTGCACGTTACGGAGTTTTCTAAACACGATGATGTACGCGTAAGTCATTATCAAACATGGAATTTGAAATTCCCAAACATAAAGAAGCACTCCAACAATTGTGTGTGTCTTAGATGTCCAACTCTTATGTGCTCTACATTGTCCATCCATCACCATTACCCTGGACATATAGATAAACTGCATCGAAGGAGCGAAAATCCAAACCGATATTATAACAAATATACTATTTCGTCTTGAAAAGATATTTTTGTACTTTATATGATGTACAACCGCTATGTAGCGTTCGATGGACATAGTTGTCAAATTAAATGTAGATATAGCAAACGAAGCAAATAGGAGTATATGAGATCCCGGGGACCACACGCGGCATAAAATGCCACCCCATGCCCCAGAGTAATCAGAAGCTTCGAGTGACAAACCAAATAGTACCAGCCAAAATGAAGACATCATATCAACAATTGCTTGGTTTAAAATAAATAAGTTGACACGACTTGCCTTTGAAAGAGGAAATTTGAAGATGATTATCCATATCAAAGAGTTGCATAATACTCCTGTTATACCGATGAAAATATGAAATATGTTGGCTATGCTGAGTTTCCGAAATTGACTTTGCTCAGTGCCACGTGTGACGCTAGCAGTGTGTAGTATATCAGTAACGTTCTCCATAACTGATGCATTTATATTATGAGAATGTATTCGAATGCAATTCCTTATATTTGGACAGATAACACTCTCTGCCACAACTCACAAATGATAATCACTCTTTCTTTCCGTGATACAAATGACCTTTTGTTTTTCTTATAAAACTCAGTTTTCCATTGTATATTTGATCTCACGGAACGAGAACTGTAGAAAATATGTACATGAATTAGATTCCACAATACCTTATCTCAATTAAGTGAACTAAATCTAATCAGTATTGATTGAAAAGGACGTTAGTCTTCAATCTTTCCTTTGGGCATTACCTATTTGAGTGATAATACCTTTTCTCCAAAAAAAA